>VDFB02346519.1:129682-170853 GCA_007258455.2 Sequoia sempervirens
CTTTCCAAAATTTGTAGGGGGAGCATGGCCAAAATTCCAATTTTTAGGAAGTTCCCACTTAGAAAATTAGTAAAAAATCAAATATTCATTAAAAAATTATCAAAACAATTGTGCACCAACTAGATACTATTAGCTAACTTTTGACTATAGCGATTTTAAAAATACTAAAAAAAAGGTCACCATGCTCAAGTCATACAAGAGTTGCTATGTTATGTTTTTTTGACAAAAACAACACCAATTTGTGTACATCCCTTTGTTGAACCCCTTAATCTCAACCATTTTCAAAATAAATTAGTAGTTTAGAAAGTAGACTCAGAGCACTTCGATCCTTGTTTTTGTTCCATCTCAAATTTTTGAGTGTAACTATCCTCAATTTCACCTCCAAGGTTAGCATTTCCTGATTTCATAAAATAAGTGGCCACTTAAACCCCCTTTTTGGGAACCATCTTGGTGCACTTACCCAAAGAAAATGTTCTAAATTCAGGTTCACCAAAATGTGGACAAAGATTTTGGCACCCAAGGTTCTCTAAAAGTTCTAGAGTTTTTCACCTAAAAGGAGAGAAATGGGCCAAAATGGGAAACGTCCCCACTCAAAAATAATTTAAATATGAATGAAGTATGCCTAGATGCAATTTCTAAATGCAATAAAATGATAAAAGAAATGACTTATTAATGCAAAACCTAAGAAATGCAAGTTGTTTGAAAACATATTATGATATGCAGAAATGACCTAAGAATGCAAACAAATAATAACATAAATGAAAGATATTGGAGAGGTGCACCTGGGAAGTGGAATGTGATGTAGAGAGGCTCTGGAATCCTACAATTTTTTTTGTTGAAGCCAATTGGAACACTTATTCCAAGCTCAGTGACTTAGTCCTATTTTGAGGAGATTCTACCAGAACAAGTTTCAGTCAAATGGGTATCCAAAAATGCATAAATCACTTTTTAGGGCTGGAAGTGGGACTAATTTTCCATTGATGGCAACTTAGTCCACCTTGGAATCTCAAGAAAATTAGGGTAGGAATCTATAGCTATCAGTTTGCACTCCACTTCCTGATAGGTGTCTGGTTTTGAAATTGTAGAAGACAGGTTGAAAAGGATCTCCAAGCTTTACTTAGGGCTTTGTTGACTTAAATGACTTTGATGAGTTGACAACACCTTTTAACACTTTCCTCTTTGAAAAATCTGCATACAAGACCTACAAAAAACACATGCAAAGAGGGGAAAAGGGGTTAAGGGTTAGAGAATAGGGGTTTGGCTTGGTCAAACCCTAATTTGGTAATGAAACCCTATAAAATGAAATGAAATAGAAAGAGAATGATGAATGAACAACATTCAATGCCATAACTCACCAAACCCTTGATGTAGAAATCTGAAGATATGCAAATGGATGTTTAATTATGCCTTGAATACTTGAGAATTATGAATGATTGTATGCAAATGTGTGAATGAATGCATTAACCTAATTGGGGGTGAAAATGAGAGGAAAACCCTTTATTTATACTTGATTTAACAATATTTCCTAAAAATAACACATCACAGGCTAACCTCAAGATTAAGAGAATAAAACGCTGCCAGAAAATTTAAATAATTTTGATTTTTGTGCCCTGTGGGACTAAGTCGCCCCAGGTGGAGACTTGGTCCCACCAAAGAGATTTTACTGGGTGTTGGGAATCAAAGTGTATTTAATGATGTTTAACAAGATTATTCTCCAAAATACACTTAAGTATGACCAAAAAGTGCATTAAGGGGTCATTTATACATAAGAAAGGGTCAAATTAGTGATGACAAGCCTAGAAAAGTGTGAGAGTTTTTACAAATCTTTACAACACTTTAAAATAAGACTTGGTAAGTGATAAAAAGAGGTTTATTAAGTGAATTATAATGAAATGGTCCTAAAAAAGTGTGAAAGTGGGTTACAACACTTCACAACACTTTTACAAGACATCCTAGAATTCTTAATGATTCACAAGGGTCCAAGACCTAATGTGAATGTGTTGGCCACATTACAACATTAACTCTAGGAAAAATCAAGCCAAAATCACTAGGAGGGCCTAGATATGAGAAAAAGTAGAAGGGTTACTTTTTCCATGTCCACAATCTTTAATTAATTATTAGTCTAGTTTATTCTCATACAGTTTTAAGCTAAACTTGTAAGTGATTTACTATGTTAACTAAAGAGCTATTATTAGATCATTTTGTCTCATTGGATGAGATTTTGACACTTGTCATGATCTAATCCCTTTACCATTTAGGTTTGCTCCTATATAGCACTAAACCCTCATTGTATTATCATGCCTTTGATAGAACTCTCAACCTTTGAGGACTTTTCTTTTCCTGGAAGATTATTTATGTTCATTTTGTAGCTTTTTCTTGTGAAGGAATATTGCAATTCTATTGTTTGTAGATCTCTTGCATGGAAGGTGTCTTTTTTCATTTTTTGATCCTGTGGCTCATGTTTTTCATAATTCTATGTTGAATGCACAAGACAATTGAGAGGGGGGTGAATCAATTGTACCTTAAGACTTCAAAACCCTCATTAACATTTAGATCCAATTTCATTTAATAAACCCTTAATCTATTATGATGAGTTAGCATGAAAAGAAAGAAATAAAAACTAAAAAAACTTAACACCATACACAAGAGAACACTAGATTTATGTGGAAAACCTAAAAAGGGAGAAACAACAGTGAGGATTATCTCACAATACAAGTAATATCAACATCGAATATAATAGGTCACTATCAGAGGGCTCACTACCCAAAGAAAGAAGGGCTTACCGCTAGATTAGAAAAGAAGATAGAGAAGAAATGTTACATAGAGAAGATTATCTCAATGCAACAAAGAATCCACCATAATTTCATTAATACCTTCACAACCCGATTGAAGAATTGTAGACACCTTTTGCTCACTGCATCTAGTAATTTAACTCATGAAATATTGTGTTGTAATTCTCAATTTCACACTCTATAACTCTATAATTCACATCATTCACATCTCTTGCACCTATCCCATCATTCCTCAACAAATCAACTTATATTTATACCTTATTCAACATTGAAATATTCTCCAAGGTTGGTTATGCACATCAAGTATGCAAATTAAAATCATGTCAACACCAAAACACTTTTGTGGTAGATATAAGTGAAAGAAAACCACATTGTTCCATATTTGGGACCCAAATATATTATACCACTCATCCAAATGCTTCTATAAACTATAATTATCCACCATAATTAGTGTAAACACTACATCGATCATTACCTATGTAAACACCATTAATCTTGTAAGTACATGCTTTCTTAAGTCCAAGGAAAAATTGCAAACCACACGCCATAGTTGAACATGATCTATAATATTCTTCAAAAACTTTAAAATCCAATAAAATCCTTCACAACAACTTCCACTTGAAGAATGTACACACCTAGTACACTCAGACAACTCTACCATACACTATTACTTGAGAAACTGACTTTCGAAGCACCAAACCTTGAACCATCTTGACTGAAAAAAGATCAACACAATCAATATGCCTTCATATCCACAAGACTTAAAACATAACTATGGAGAAATACATAGCAAAAATATTTCTCCTAAACACCTTTGCAATACATAGTTCACACACTAGTGAACACAACTTCTTTTGCACAACAATCTAGCACATCGAATCCTCACTATAACACCTCCTAACATCTCTGATCAACATATCCAAAATACACAAGAAGATCTTCAACTTAGAAGAAATGTGGAGCAACACAAGAACACACCTTTGCAATCAAAACACGATTGCAACACATTGTTTCCTCTTTTTATCAAATTTTCTCAAGAGCACTTGGAAACCAAGCACCAAAGACACATCCTTATCACCTTCATCACTACCTTGATCATAGATAGAAGCTTATCAAAGAAACACTAGAGGTTGACACCAGTAGCTTTACTAATGACAACATAATACATCAAATCAAAGCATGGATGATATCAATTGCTCAAACTCTTGCAACAATCTCACCCAATAATAAACATCAATGACAACACTAACTTCTCATACAAGTGCAAAATTCTAACATGGTATCAGAGCATGGATTCAATGAATTACTTCTCGATTTATGAGGTTTTTCTCTTCAACAAGGGTTGTACATGCTTTAGATCTAGAATCCCCTTTTCTTTTTGTGCATTTAGAACCAAAATAGAATCTTCTATTGGATTTAGACCTATCAAGAAAGTAAAATTTGGATTTTGTTTTTCTTGATTTTGATTCCTGAAGTCAAATATGTGAGGGTTTAAAGTAGTTTCTTTTTTCTAGATCCAAAGGGAAGCTACAATTTTAGAGTATTTTGGGCTGGAAAGAAGCTAATAGTTGGATTTAGGAGGTTGATTCAATGAATTTTGACTATAAATTTTTCTATATTGCCCATTGGGAGCTTCTAAGGAATTTTTTTCATACGAGGGTCATAGGGTCCCTATACAACTAGGTACATCGATTTTTTATTAAAAATAAAATAATTTAAAAATTAAAGTTTTTAAATAAACTATTTATTCTTTTGTTTTGTATTAAAAAATAAAAATAAATAAAATGAAAGTTTAAATTTTCATGAGGGGACAGATTAATTTGGGGTACCCGTAGGGTACCTTCCCTTGTAGGCCTCGTACCCTACAACCACATTGAGTTCTATGGTTCACCAGAAGCTACTTTTTGTAGGTTGTCCAGTGGAAAAAGAACCTACCTAACAAGTGTTTTTAAAAACTAGCATCTCGTAAAAACCCTCTTGTGGATTTATTTTGGCTTTCCCAATGTTTTCAAACACTTTCGCTAGCATTTTTTTTCCTATTTTTCAACAATCTTTTCATAATCAACGGTAACTACAAATTTTAAAGTGCCAGATGATTTTTCCTAGCAGCACCCAACATCTTGGAATATTTCAATGACTTTTTGGCATATTCTATCCTTTGAAGGAATATTTCATCACTAATTTTTCCTTCCAAGGGACTGGATTTTTCCCAACTAGGGGGAATATTCCCTCAAAATATTTTGTTGGCATCATGTTGAATCAGCATGATGTTAGGGGGTACAACTTGCTGGAATGGCCCCCTTTGAACCCTCCATGTTCCCTAAAGGAGGTGTTTTTTTCATTTCACCATAACTTGGATGTGCGATGTTATATTTTGATGAACAAGATATTATCGAAAAGTGGGTGTTGTCAACTTTCTATTGGTGTGGGTCTCATTACCTATTTTTGTTATCAATGTATTCTACAACTAGTTGAAGTCAGAGGTATTGTCTTTAGTCTCAAGCTCATAAATTTTGACTGATTTCTCTATTTTTTGTGATTCCAAAGATGTTGGGATGGTCTTTCATAGATCTTTATAGCCACCCATACACTTTTTCTAGATTTCTCTCAAGGTACATTTTCTTTAGCTTTTTGTTTTTTCACAATCTGGTAAATTACTTGGATGTGTTAGCTCTTGGAAACTTTTTTGTTTATGTGGGATGACTTTTATTTTACTACTCTATATGTATTTCTAGTATTCTATCCTATTTGGGCTTTATATACATCCTTTTCATGCACATTCTCTTTTGTAGATGCACTGAGATAAAGTATCATTCTAGTGTATACTTTTTGGGAATTTTGCACATCTTGTTGTGCCTCTTGTATTCACACTATGATATAAAGTGCCATGGGGGGTTGATTCTTGCCTTTGGTTTTCCATCACACCTTTTTCAAGTGAGTTTCCCTTCCATGATAGTAATGAATCCTATTGATTCTTGCTTCATGTGTGTGTTCCTTAATTTTCACACAGTTTTATTTGTAGGTTGTTTCTCCTACATGCACTTATTGGTTTCACACAATTTTAGTGTACTTGTCATGGATCTCCTTTTTTTAGCATTATGGGGGGTTTCTACTATTGGTGCTAATGATTCCTTGGTTTCATATTTTAGAGTGGCCTATGCATCTAGTTCTTGTTTCTATGTATTAGTCAAATGTAGTGTACATTAGTGGATGGTTACTGTTGCATTTTTTGATATAGATCATTTACCATATGGACATTCTTTGATTCCTATTTTTGGAGGCATTATTCCATTTTCATTTGATCAGAGACTATTGCTATCTATATTTTTGAATTGCATCTTGCATGTTCAGTAGTGTCATTAGGGTCACTCATGTAGATTCATGTGTTATTTTTATCTTTGAGATCTGCATGTTTTCCTTTGTTTTCCATCTAACTTGAGTAGTGTCGTTGGGGATACTTATGTATATTATTGTCTCTCTCTTGATTAGTGTTATTTAGGCTTTTGGTACCTATATTTTTGCTTTGAATCTTGTATGTTGAGTAGTGTCGTTGGGGTCACTCATGTAGATTCATGTACCACATGTATCTTCAATTTTTAGATGTTTTCCTTTGTTTTCCATTTGATTTGAGAAGTTTCATTGTAGGAACTGATGTAAATTCTTGTTATCTTAATCTTAATCATCATTTGTTTTAGAGGAGGGTCTTCATTTGAACACTATATCATTCATCATTCGATATCAATCTGCAGCTTCTTTGTGCTTCAATGATGTTCTATATATATTCCTCTCTTATTTGGGAAATTATTTTGATTGGAGGCTTCTTAGTCCTTCACCTTATTTTGGAGGAATTTTTATTCCTTCATTCACCTTTCTCTCTTTTGGAGGATTTTTTCCCATGTGGTTTTCTCCTTTAACTCCAATTGTGAGAGATCTTTTGTTTGTACATGAGCACCTCACCAAGCCTTGTTTTTTGAGACCCATCATGCATTCTCTTTTTAGGGATTTTAGCTACTCCCTAAGTTCATCTTAAGGGGGGTGTTAGAGTTATCATGCAATAGCTAATAATTAATTAATCTTTAATTAATTATTAGTCTAATTTGTTCTCATGCACTTAAGCTAAAATTAGGAGTGATTTAATATGTTAAATAGAGAACTATTATAAGATCATTTTTTCTCATTGCATGATATGTTGACACTTTTCATGATCTAATTCCTTTACCATTTAGGTTTGCTCCTATATAGCACTCAACCCTCATTGTATTATCATGCCTTTGATAGAACTCTCAACCTTTGAGGACTTTTGTTTTCATTGAAGATTATTGACGTTCTTTCTGTAGCATTTTCTTGTTGAGGAATATTGCAATTCTATTTTTTGCAGATCTCTTGTGTGGGAGGTCTCTTTGTTCATTGTTTGATCCTATGGCTCGTGTTTTCACAATTCTAACACACATACATTAAGCTTCTAATAATACTAGAATATGAGCATGAATCATGCCATTAATCTCAATGGGTGTCTTAGGAATTATTTCACTAAAAACATTGTTCCACATTTATTGTCTTATTGATATCATGCATCTTGAAGTGCTATAAATTAAAGCTAGCACAACTTTTCCAGCTCAACCAAATTTTCACCATTTCAAGAGTGAACTTGATAGTCCCTTGGTCCTTATGATAAAATTGAGATTAAAGTGGAGATTTAAGCATCTTGATAATTTCCATATTTTAAAATTTTACGTGTTATAAAAATATAAAATGATAAAAATTTACTAATTATGAACTTTCTAAAAATAAATATAGCAATTAGACATTCCTCTAACAAATTCCAACTTCAACGCATACTTGTATCAAAATTTTCATACCACATCTTGGGTTATTGCTTTAAAACATAAAGAGTCTTCTTTAATATAAAAATTATGCTTTCTTTTCTTCTTTCACCATAATGCTTAAGTTGATTCATGTAGATTGCCTCTTCTAGTTCTCCACAAAAAAATAGTGCTTTAAACCCCATTTTAATATTGAGATTATATATAAGTAGCAATAAATAATAAAAATCTAATGTAAATAATTTTGATAACTAGAGCAAAAATATTGAACAAAATCCTTTTCCCTTTTCTCCAAAATAACATTTTGTCACTATTCTTGTCTTGAATTTTTTATTGTACCCTTCATTTAAATTTTAATCTTGAAAGCCTATTTGCAACCAATATATTTCCTATCCTAAGGAATCTTAACCCATTCCATGTATGAGTTTCTCTAGTACAACCATATCTTCATTAATTGTCATTTTTTATGACCTTTTTTTATATAATCTAATTCTTTATTTTTTATTCTATGTTCATGAATGTTAATAGTAAAATTTAAAAATGCTTTTGAATGGACTATAATTTATACCTTTCAAGAACAAAAGAATGGAGCGAGAGTGCGAGCAAAATCCTAACAGGAAATTTTCAAAACTTCAACCTAGTAATCGACAAAGACCTTCCCTCTCATGGTTCCAAGGAGATCCTTGGACCTAGAAACACTAGAAACATGCCCAAAAACCAAGTCATAAAGATCCCTAGTGGATTTTCCAAGTAGGAACTCATGGTGGCAATTTGTAAAATTGGTGTAGGAGCACCTTGCTCACTAGATGCCTTTAATTGGAAAAATTTGAAAAATTGAATTTTCCAATGTAAAAGCATGTAAACAAGGTCTTGAGAACTCATGATAAATGTATTTGAGTCCTTTTTAGGTTTCTAGGAGGTCAAAAATATGGAAAAAATAGAATTTGCAAAAATGCTAAAAGTTGCCAATAATGTAAAAGATACAAAAAAGCAAAAAATAGAAGATGAAGAGTCTTTGAGGAAAAACATGAAGAGATAGGTTGGTAGAAGAAGTTTTAAAGTCAGTTATGGATTGGAAAACATCTATAAAAGCATTGTGTGAGTGAGCAAGTGAAACATGTAATTTTAGAAACAAATTTTGAAATAAAACTCATTGTTTTGCAATTTTATGTACTTTTCTCTCTTGTTATTAAACTTGTACGGCCTACACATCAATACAAGGCCTTGATTTTTCATTGTCTCAGATAAGATAATATTTTGGAATTTACTCAAACTCAATTTGAAGGGCTAGCATTTAATTTTAAGTTTGTCTAGAGACCAAATAAAGAAATCTGTTAGAAACCCTCAACAAGGGTTTGGGAGTCTTTTAAGGATTTAACCTACCATTCCACCAATGTAGGTGTAATATATTGGTGGAATGGGATATTAGGAATTTTTTTTAGATTTTTATGTTGTGTGTGTATGTGTGTTGTGGCAGGAAGTGAAAAATATAGAGCCAAGTTTGTTGCCCTCACATAAACTTTGTGTTTTTCAAGCAAAAGTGGTGTCTACAAGTGATGAGATGAAGAAAAGAAATTGGGAAAGGTTGGTGAATGGTGCAATTTGCATATGGAAACATTTTTAATCATATTTGGGGCAATGACAGAGCAAGTAAAGTTTTTGACTATACTAATCCATTAAACCCTCATTTGTGAAGCATGTTTTGTGCATAAAACAAGGGTTTTGAAGATCAACAATTATTTGTACCTTTCTCTTCCTAAAAGTTGGTGAATCTTGAGTTTTAAAACTATTTAAAAGAATTTTTAATATCATTTGCTGTTTTGGTGATGAATTGAGACTACCTCCTTTGTATTTTTGGGGTCATTGGTGCATGTTCAAGCATATAGTCTATTGGTTTGCCTACATTTTCCATAATAAGTGTTAATGCTCTTGAAGTATGTAAACAAGGATTGAAATGGGTACCTCAAGGAATGTTTTGTTTATTGAATTTCAATGTGGATTACTTGGTATACCCATTTTTGTTATGTGCCAATGCTACTAGGATTTTGGACTAAGTTTGCAAGAAAATGGAATAATGAGAAAATAGAGATGTAAGTGATTTATTTCATGTTGAAACAGCCTAATTGATGTTGTCAAAGGTTTTTGAATGGTTGGGAAAAGTTTTAGAAAGGAAACTTGTAAATTTGTTGTTTTTAGCAATATGGTTCTAAAGGTAAAAAAATGGTGTTTGACTACTGTAAAGTGAAAATTTATGCAAACAGAGGTATTGATGATTGATTTTGTATTGTGATTTTTTAATTGGTAATCTTAAAGGTGTTGTGATGGTTTGGAAGTAATCTTGAGGCCAATCTAGTTGGTTTTGGTGATTAAGTAACAAGGTTCCAAGTTGTAAAGAAGGCGTCTTGACTATAGAGATATGAATCTATTGGTTTAGTGTTTTGTGAATGTGTAGTGGTTTGTTTTCAATAAAAATGTGATTATTGAAATGCTATGAATGACTGGTAAAAGGTTATGAGGTAAGAGTAGTTCATTGTTTTCCTTTGGACTTGTGGAACAAGCTGTCATAAAGAGAAATTTGGTGAACAAAGAAAGTGTTGAATGGTTTAGGGTTTCTTATCAAGTTTTTGAGTTGAGTATAGTTAATTTGATGCTAATAATGGTCTAGAATATGAATTTTATGGATTTGTAATTCTGAAATGTGGTCTTGAAGTTTTGTAGAAATGAAGAATCAAGTGAAACAGTATAATATTTTGGTGAAAGGTTAAGTGAAACAATGGTGTTTTCTATGTGATCTTCTTAGGTTGAGTTTGGGTCTTAAGTACCCCTGATGAATTTTTGTTGTTAATAGATTCCCTTACATCAATTGGTATCAAAGCTAGTAGATTAGGATGGTTTGGTTTGTTGAAATTGTTGTTGAGTTTGGTTGCAGGTGCTTGATCCATCTAAGCTACATAGAGGAAGAGTTTTGAGTTGTGTGTTGGTAGACAAGCTGAGGTCTGTGGTCACAATCCTCCAATGGAGGTTAAGCTGGGTAGAAGGTGCAAAGTAAAGAGAGTGAGGCATCTTCTAGGATCTACTATTGGGTAAGATGGATGGTTTGTTGAGTTGGTGAGTTGTGTGGTGAGTAGTCAAGAAAGATGGACGCATGTTTGAATAAGCACTTGAGTTTGTAGCCTAAAGAGTACTCCACTGATGGGAGTAGATGAGAAGATGAAAAGATGATTGGTCAGAGAAGGTCAAGGATGAATTGTGAGAGAAAGAGGAAAGATTGCTAAAGAGAAGCAAAGTGGAAGGATAGTCCTGCGTCGTTTGGTAAAGAAAGAGTTTGTGGAAAGACGAGAGTTGTGAAAGGAAAATCTTATGTCCTTTTGAAAGAGAAAAGTGATAGTGAACCTAATGAGCAAAGAAAAAGAAAGGTAAAAGGAAAAGGCAGAGATGAAGGCAAAGCTAAAGGAAAGATTGGAACCAAGATAGATGAGGATTCAAGAGGAAAGAAGAAGAAATAGTCCAAGGGAGATTTGAATTTGTTTTGTAGGTACAAGGAAAGTTGATACAATATGTTTCCAAGGGACTTGGAAAGGTTTTGTTGGTTGGTTGTATGGTGCAAGAGCACCTTGCTCACTAGATGCCTTTAATTGGAAAATTTGCAAAAAATGAATTTTCCAATGTAAAATCATGTAAACAAGGTCTTGAGAAGTCATGATAAATGTATTTGAGTCCTTCATAGGTTTCTAGGAGGTCAAAAAGATGGAAAAAGAAGAATTTGCAAAAATGCTAAAAGTTGTCAATAATGTAAATGATGCAAAAAAGCAAAAAATAGAAGATGAAGAGTCTTTGAGGAAAAAAATGAAAAGATAGGTCGGTAGAAGAAGTTGTAAAGTCAGTTATGGATTGGAAAACATCTATAAAAGCATTGTGGGGGTGAGCAAGTGAAGCATCTTGTAATTTTGGAAACAAATTTTGAAATAAAACTCATTGTTTTGCAATTTTATGTACTTTTCTCTCTTGTTATTAAACTTGTACGACTTGCACAACAATACAAGGACTTTATTTTTCATTGTCTCAGATAGGATAGTATTTTGAAATTTACTCAAACTCAATTTGAAGGGATAGAATTGAATTTTAAGTTTTTTTGGAGACCAAATAAAGAAATTTGTTAGAAACCCTCAACAAGGGTTTGAGAGTCTTTTAAGGATCCAACCTACCATTCCACCGATGTAAGAGGATGATTAACATGCTTGTCAATGGTTTCAATTCTTTTCCTTAGGTTATGTTTATAAGTAGAGAGATTAAAATCATGAAAGCTATGTGATACCTTATGAAAACCATATTCTTGAAAGGGAAACATTCTTCTATTTACTAAGATACAAAAATGTATTCCAATTTGATGTAAAATGCAAGAATGTGAAAGATGATTTTTTAATGCAATTTTTAGGTCTGAAATATGATAATTTATTGATTTAAGATATAGAGACCTGAAAATGATGACTTTTAATGAAAGTTTTTATTCTAAGCAACACACTTTCTTCTTCCAAATGAGCTAGATGAAAAAATGCTTCTGAATATGCAATTTGTGAAACAAAAACAAAGATCTACAAGTATAAGGAATATGAACAAGCAAAAATAGAAATGTGTGCAAAATTTTGTAAAAGCACCTGTACAAGGATAGGGCTGCCAAAGGGCAATTGAGTCTTTGTATAGAGTTCTAGAAAATTAAATTTTGAGTTTCTAAGTTACAATTTATGATTATTATTCCTGGTTGCAAAATGATTCTAGAGTGAATGATTTTTCCATAATTTTCTAATGAAATGCAAGTGCAAAAGTATGACAATTTGTAAACAAAATGACAATTTTGATTGCAATTTTAAATGAAATTTTGATCTAAATGACTAAAACACAAACTAATGCAAACTATGATGCCAAATGTATGCAATATTTTTGGATTTTTTATGAGTTTTTAATGATGCAAACATGCAAGATTTGACCCTAAATGAAGAAGGTGAAACACTATGATGCAAAACCTAGATCTCAGGTTTAAAATAATTCCAAATTAGAAAGAAATGGTGTAATAATGTCAGGTTCACCAAAATGAAATAATTTTGGAGAAAGGGAAAAACCCGAATTCCCTTAGGTGTGAAGGAAATGATGGTTTAAAGTTCCTCTTCCACAAACATTTCATTAAGAATGCAAACCAATATGGTCAAGAGATTGAATTTCAACCTCAAAGGTGAGTCAATCAAAACTAAGTTGGCAATTCTTTAATGATAGAAAGTGATTAAGAAGGATTTTAAAAAATGCAACTAAATGGACTATTTTACCTAAGATGTGAATTATAGATTGTTGAATGTAAAGAAACTGAAACAACATTTTACAAGAAAATCTGAGAAGGGTCTGATAGCATGTACCTATCACCAATAGATGCTTCTAAGTATTTCAGAGTGATAGGGTTGCTCCTAGGAAAATGGGTCCTTGTAGGGCCTTCTAGATTAGCTTTTTGGGTCCTTATATGTCAGATCTGAGATGCTGATTTCTGCTTGCAAACTTGTCAGAATGATAGAAATAAATTATGTAACTTTGTTTCTATGGCTTGACAAATTTTATGATAAAAAATTCAAGAATGAAAAATTTATCTTCAATATCTCTTCAATTATTTCTTCAACCTATAACTTACACATACATAAAGAGGAAAAAATCATTTGTTTTCTTATATGGGGGTTTTCCTTGGTCAAACCCCAATTTGGTAATTAAACCTTGATAAAAGATTAAAAAAAGGGGAAGCAAATGATGAATGAACACTTGTTGAAGTCACCACCCTTCAATGGATTCCTTGAAGGATTGAAGTCAGACACATCTCTTCAAAGGAATTAGATATTGCTTGCTTGATTTGCTTGAATCCTTGAATGCTTGGATGCTTGGATGCTTGAGGATCTACAATGCACGTTAGTCTTCACAAGACAACATGAACACACATAAAATTTGATATGATGTTAGGATCTTGATTATTTTTGATAATGAATGATAATTTTTCTGTTGAATGCTCTTGACAATAATATTTTCACTTAAAATTTACCTCTCGATTCTTATATTTCAAATGATAAAAGAATATGTATTTATAGGTGTTTGTCTAATTTTCCAAATATTAGATTCCAAAAGCTGACACTTACAATTTGAATTTGGATCATTAAAATGCTGCCAAAAACATATTTTAAAATGGGTCCTAGCATAAACATGACCCATTTTCCCATAGGTGAATGGTTCATGGCATATATTTCCAAGACACTCATAATTCTTGTTAATTTAAATATTAAATGCATTTATTTAATGTTGATTCTCCTTTCAAAAAACTATAAAAATAAGGCTTTAGAATGCATAATTTTGCAAATTAGAAGCTTAATTAAGTCCAATAAATTAAAGGACCAAAATATATAGTATAAAATTATAAATGTATACAATTTCCTACACTACACTTATCAATTATTAATTTCAAACAAGACGAATTACCAATCCAATATTTAGGAATCTCATTCCTTTTAGGTTCGAAAGAACATGAATTCTGGAACAAATTTTTGTCTCATATACAAAATAGAATTGCATCATGGAAAGGAAAATGGCTAATAATGGTAGGAAATTTTGCATTAACCAATTTAATCCTATCAGCTATCCCCAACTATGCTTTGTCAATCCTGAAACTACCAAAAGAAGTGCAAAAGGACATTGAGAAATGCGTCAAAAAATTCCACTAGCAGGGGAACCTAGACAACAAGAAAAAGAGTAAAATTCTGCTAATCTCATGGAAAAAATGAGTTGTGAAGAAAAAAAACATGGAGGAGAGGGTCTTTACAACTTAGAAGCAAGGAACCTAGATTTGGGAGCCAAATTAGTGTGGAATGTCTTTTCAAAACTACACTCTAAATGGGAAGAATCATGCAAATCAAATACGTGGATTCCATAATTTGAGAATGTATTTTCACAATGTCAGATCCCCCAGAGGGATCCAAAATGTGGAACTTTATTATAACTTGCAGAGAAGTGATCACCTCACATTTAACCTAGTCCATTAATAATGGAGAAAAATATATGTTCTAGGAAGAATCTTAGTTCATGACTTTCCACCACTATCTAAAATTTTAGGGCTAGAGGAAGCATGAATATATTTTTAAAAACATTGGGATTCAAAAGTAAAAGACTATTTTATGTCTAAAGAGAACCTTCTCTCAAATGTCAAAATGTAGAAACTTCATTGTAACTTCCTAGAAAATCAAAATTCTTAATTGTCAAACCTTCTCGAGCATCGTTAATATTTTTTTCCATGGATCCTATCAGACTCATTTTGGCCCCTTCCAAGTCAAGTAACTACAAATTCAACTTATGCTACTCTTCAGTCATTCAAAAAGGACATGTGGAATAAATAAATTGGCCCAGCAAATTATGTCAGAACTCTAATAATTCTTCCAAAAGCTAGCTCATTTTCTTGGCTGGCAATAAATAAGTGTATGCTCACTTGCAAAAGTTTGGTAAAACTAGGTATTTTTTCCCCCTTTAACTATGTATTATGCAGCAAATAGGAAGAGGACATAGAAAATATTTGAGTAATGTGAAAATTCTCAAACTAGTGCTAGACATGGCTCCAAAATAAACTAAATTAGGCCACACCCGTCCAAGAATCACTACAGATAGTCTTTTCCTCATGACCACTCATAAATAGAGACTCTTTATTCTTCTCAATTTGGGTATTCAACTCCTCAATTGTAATATGGTGAATATGGTGGGAAAGAAACAATAGATTATTCAAAAAGGAGCACCACTCAGTCAAAGATGTAATATACAAAATTGAAAGGAAAATCTTTGAGCTAGTGATGTCTAATGTACATAAATCAAGTAGTGCATATAAAATCTTTTCAAACTGGGATGCAAATATATCTTCTCAGTGGGAATTGATTTATTCCCCTAACCTAGGAACATGGCTACCAAAACTAAAACCCAATTACAACAGTGTGGTATGGGTATGGTAAAACTTAATTTTGATGGTGCCTCCCATAGGAATCTAGGAGCTTCTGGATTTGGTTGTGTTCTAAGGAATCACACAAGTAGCATTATTTGTGCCCTAGTGGCAAAGCTTCCATATGACACAAAAAATAAGGTTGAGGCACAAGTGCTACTTGTAGGCTTGAAACTGGAAAAATCATTAGGTATAAAACATATTTATATTGAGGGGTCTTCCATGATTATAATTAATGCATACAAGAAAGAAAATATTGTTAGTTGGTTGCTACACACCATACTAAAACAAGGGTTCAAAGTACTACAAAACTTTGACTCTTACCAACTCTTGCACTACTACACAGAGTGAAATAAAGTTGCAGATATGTTGGCTAATATAGCATGTGATTTAACTCCTAGGACACTACAATTGTACCAATTAGATCTTGTTAGCTATCCCACACTAGCACATTTGACTAACAATGATTATTTCCCCACATAGGAGGCCCTGTTTTAAGTAATCAACATGTTTTATTATGTAGGGTTAGGGTTTCTAGTCTTTTCTTCTATGTAGTGCCTCCAGTTGAAGTTAGAGATAACTATCTATCCCTCATCAATAGTCTGGCATGGTCCCTTTGCTCCACATCCACCTCTTAGTTCCTCGGGGGCTACTTCCTCTTTCAAGGGGTTGGGATCTTCCCCCTGCTTAGCAATCTATCTTTCATGGGGTGTTTCCTCTCAAGTAGGGTTGGGCTTCTTCTGGTACATGCCCCAACCCCATTTCATGCCTATGTGTAATTTTGTGGAGGATCACCTTATGTTTCTGCTCTAATGTTTTCCACCTCCCTAAAACTCACTAGTGCTCTTTGATTCAAGTGTTGGTGAGTTTCACTTGCATTCTCCACTCTTTGCGATCTCTAGTTTGGTCTTACACTTTTTTCTTGAAAACCCTTCTTGGTTCCCTTCACCATGATTTTTTTTGGAGTTCCTTCAATGCCCACACCTGTAAAGAATCAAATTGTAACTGCTAAGAAACAATATCACCATAGTATCACTCACACACTAGAGGATATGTATGCACCATGGGTGTACCATGTGCTAGTCCCTAGGGTTCCTAACCAACCTTGTGCCCCTAATATGCTCAAATTCCCACACCAGATGGTGAGGCTATGGTACTCATAATGTATATATCATTTGAGGTCATGGTAGAAATGTATGAGCACACTCTAACCACAGGAAAATATTTTCTATCACTCTATTTCTCAAGTGCAATGGATGAGGTGCCCATGTAGGTGCAAGCCTCACCCATCCATCATGATGTGGAGGGTGATTATAATGATCATGACTCGATGGACGAGTGGTATCTAATATAAATGTGGCATGTGGTATCTATTGTGACCATCCAACCCATACAATACTACTACCCCTGGTGGGAATCCTATGTTGTTCTAGCCTCATCATATGCTACCCAATGTCCTTAAACAAGTAGCTCGATGATATGGTATACATCCTCCAGGGTGATGTTCATCTCTCCCATCAGTAGGTGGAATTTGGAGGTGTCACCATCCTAGCGCTCCATGAGCACCATCAACATAGGTGTGTGAAAAAAGATTGTTGGCATGGTGTAGACCCACTAGAGGCTAACCCATTGTAGAAAATCTTGGTCATCAATATGCATCACATTGTCTCAGTCTCACAACAATGTTAGTAGTGACCCACTAGCATGCTCATGGATCTTAGGCCAAGCCTAAAAAATAAAGACTCATTCTAGGTCATTCTACATCATCATCTAACTCTACATCGAATTTTGCTAAAGTTTTCCTCTTAGATAGAAGTGTGTCAGATATACATCTATGCAATGCGCTAGCATCTAAGGTCTAACACCTCCCAATGACAACACTTGGGAGGGATTCCAACATGATTGGAGGTCACTCACATGTTTTTGAGATAACAATGAGCCAACTAGAACCCTTCGTGTTGGTTGGATGCCTGTGTTGCTCAAGGTGTACAAAAAACTAAAAAAATGCATCAAAATGACAAAGTTGGGTAAAAATTCCTCGTACCTCATTAGGCTTGTCACCTATGGCTACTACTATGCAAAGCTTCTTGATCCTTGGGGCTACATAATCTTGTCTACGAGGCATTTTTTTGACTCTTCTCTCATAAAATTCAACAAGATCCTCACTATGAATAGTGAAATTGACCCTTCTATGCGCCTACCTAGGAATTTGTAGGTCATTTTTCCCTTTTTTCATACCAAAAATTTACTTCCTTCCTATTTTCACCCCACCTAGTCGAGGGTAAAAATAGGAGGTGACATATATTCACCTCTACATCACATTTTTCTTTTGAACCACAAAATTTTCTTAAGAATTCTTCTTTCCATGATAGCTTCTTCTAGTTTTAAAAACTAACCTAAATTTGAGTTTTACAGAACGAAACTTCATGTTCGGCACTATAGTTTCTTACTAAACTTGAATGTTGGATCCATCATTAGTATCTACCTTCTTGACATATGTGGCCTCTACAATGTCATCTTTGCATGCAAATCTATAAAATTTTCAAATTTTTGATCTTGCACTAATGTTTCTTTCCTACTTTAGTGTAGCTAATTTTTCTTCAAAAATTTAGCTCACTAAAGTTGGGACAAAATGTAGTGTCATAAAATTGCACCCCGTGGAAATTTCACACTTGTGCATTTAACCTACTGCATTTATGGCACCTTTCCATATTAATGATAAAACATTATCAATCAAAATTTCACGATTTCAACTTTATAAGGATCAATTATTAAGTATTTTGTGTTTGTCCCCTCATTTCTTGTACATTTTTGAGTTGGAAACCTATGCAATGGGAAGATGTTCACACATTGTGCAAGCGTCCCCAAAATTTTCAATTTTCAAATGAGGGAATCTCGTGACCTTTTCCTATGACACACATCATTATGGTAGAATCATGAGTGAAATGATTCTTCCTGCCCATGCAGTCTCAAAAAACTCTTCTTTTCATTCTCATTCTCATTCATTTTGACCATCTTGCACTCTATCTTGCTATCTTGCTCTATTCTCCTCTACATCTCTTCTCCGTAGAAAAGATCTGCTAGATTTGTGTCTCATCAACAACCAACACTCTCTTACAAGAAAATATATCATCTAATAATCCAAGAGGGAGACAGGAACTGTTGGTAATGCTCTCTTGTTGCTTTATCTCATCTATTTACAAATACATACTTGTCTCATCTATTTTATTTGTGATAGGGGTTCTCCTCCACAATGGGGTTTATTTCTATTACACGTCTCATCTATTTCATTTTATGCATTGTTTATTTCTATCTATCTAGCTATTCATCAAGGTGGAAACACCAAACTGGGGGTTTGACTGAGGCAAGCTCTAGAACAGCCCCATCATTTTCCTCATCCTTGTGTGTAGGATTTTATATTTGAAGAGCTGGGTACTTGCATACTTTAGGTTTTTACCTCCTAATTTGACAAGGATGACAACATGAGGTGCTAACACCCCCGTGATGTGCTATCATCCATTAACGACAAATTTATCTTGTTTGGGGGTAGAATCTATAAGTTATAATCTTTTTGTGTCTATTATTTGTATTCTGTAATTTTATACCAAATTCTGTAAATTTTTATTTTTTTCATCTTAGCTTAACACTTCATTCAATGGGTTATTACAATACATTCTCTTTCACACTTTTTCACATGATCTTTTACTTTGAGGTAATTGAGGGCTATTCGCTCCCTATACTCTTCCCTTGTCCAAGAGACTCAGGAGTAGCGAATCCCCTCATATATAGATTCTTATTCATCACCACATATATTGATGGCTAACAACACATATATGTGTGTTTGTGGGAAGGGATCTATTGAAATGGATAAAAACTAATTTAATGATGTTATTTGTGTGCATTTATTATCAAAAAATATCCTTTCCATATATAAAATCACACATGATGTAGCAAAGAAAAGTGTTGAGTTCATGCCAGATTTTGTCACAATTCAATATTTGCATAACACATGTATAGTTGTAGTTGGGGAGGTTAATCATCAATATTGAACCTACACCTCACATTTTTCTCTTATTGTTCCTTCAACTAATGTATACACTATAACATCTAGTGTGGACACTTTTGAGGAGATTTAGTATGACATTTTTGCCTTGGCATTATTTCATCTATTGAAGTTCTACAGACATGTGTTGATATTTCATCTCTTTTATCTATTATTTCTTTTTTTGAGGCTAATGTTGCTATATCCATGGATTCTTATGATTTAGTGCAATAGGAAATTCATAGTTTTCTAGAAATAGCTAACTACAATGAATAATTGATAGATATTTCAAGTATTTTTGTGAGTCCTATCTTGTAAACATGGAGGACACTATTAAGCATATCCATCTTTTTTTTGTTAATTTGCATAGTGATGCATCTTATTTAAAGATGTCTTGGTGGATCATCTATACCCTCTTGTTCCTTCTCTTTTTCATCATTTATCATAGTTTGGCATTGGTGTGGATAATTTTGATAAGAATTTGGAGGAACCATATTTTTATTTGGCTTATTTTATACATCTCCATTAGGTTCTAGATTGCCATCTTCTTTAGTGTGGCCTAGAACACCTAACTTGATTGTGATATATTTTCAAATTGACATGGGGACATTTGAAATGAATTTAGAGACTTCTTACATCATCCATACACCTTTTCAAATTTTTTTTTTCCTAAGAGAAGGAATAATTTTCCATGATCATGGACCATCTTCTATATTTAGTTTGAAGCATCTACCATTGGTAATGATTCCACATAAAGGGGGGTCCTATGGTCTCTCTTCTTCTCTCTTGTGGTGGGGGGGATTTTCCCTCACATGAGGTTTTATTCTTCTCATCCTTCTTTACAAAATTTTTATATTTTCTCTTTTGGGAAAGAGTTTTGTACCACTGAGTTTTATCTTTTTCTTTGTTTCTAAGAGATTAGAGTTTTACAAAGGTACCTAACATAACTTAGTAGTCAGGACCCATCATCATCTTTGCATCATTTAAATTTTTATGCTTCACACTAAGTTGCATTTATGGGGGTGTTGGTATGAATAATTTGTTTTACCTAACTTGTTCACCTATTAGGTCCTATTCATATGTTAAGTTTACTTATGTCATATGAAGATTTCTAGTCTAAGTCTTAGTTGGACTTAGATATTATCTTATCTTGTGTTATTTAATTATGTTTCTTAGGTCATTTAATATTATTTTCTCAAGTCATAGGATTAAGACACTTGTCATGATCTTGTCTAATTCTACCTCTTAACCTTGCCTATATAAGCAAGGTCTAATTTGTACATAGTATATTTATTACATTGATCTTATTTCATCTAATATTATTTTTAATACATTATTAAAAATTTATGATCTTTCTTTTCTCTTATAAAAAATTTGGACCTTTTTTTAAAACTTGTGAGAGGTTTGGTCATTTGATTGATAAATTCCATAAACCCCTAAAAAATGATCACAAATAATGTAGGTTTATTTGGAGGAAAAGGTTACCCTTTTGATGTGGATATCATGAAGATTATTGATCAAGCTCATTTCATAGGCATTTAGGCACCAAGTTTTTTGTTGGAGAATAATGTTTTCCAAGATCTATTAGTTAGTACAAAATCTAATAAAGAAGTAGATATTAGGGATGAATTGGTCACTAATGAAAGGTGTATAGATAATGATGGAGATATGAAGTATGGAAAATTTATCAAGGTTGGTTAGAAGATAATGAATGGTTTTTTCTTTGATATTAGTTAGATCCCTATAATTTCCCACTTTAGAAGTGAAATAAATTATCTCTACTTCGCATAGAGAAACAAATGGATCTCTTTAGGATTTATTTGTGGAGAAAAAATATATGAGTGTAGTTGAAATGAAATTTGAAAAAGGATAGGTACTAGGTACTCTCCCTATGCTGAAAATACAAAACCCTAATTGAGGAAAATTTCCATACTTCTCAATCCAAATTGGAAGATTGGAAACTTGTGGGAAAAGGGAAGAAGCATTTAAAAAATGATTATATGAAATTTATAAATGTTAGTGTAGAAGATAAGAAAGGTCAACCATCACAAAGGGAAACTCAATCAAGGTAAGTGGCCAAGGAGATTGCTAGTGGAAAATAAAGAACCTTAGAGCTAACTATGTCCAAGAAACTCTTCAAATGAATATCTCAATTTTTGTGCCTATGAGCCCTTACAAGTAATATCTAATTGGTTCTATTTATGCTTAGGATAAGGTTTTGGTAGGTTGGTGGATGGAGTAAAATTGAAAAACTAGTAATACTCGTTGGCATTGTGCAAAGTACATCTTAGGATATTTGAAGACATAATAATCCCCACAATAAATTTCTTCTTAAGAGTTTCATTATTGACAACATGGCTGATATTTTCTTGATCTAGGAATGAAGATGAAACATGCCAATTTTTCCAAAATTGCTAATAGGATTTGGGTTGGTATGTAGTATTAGATTATTCCTATAGATGGTTCTTTCGAATGAATTTTTACCATTTACAATCCCTTCCATATCTCTAAAATAATATTTTATGCTTTAAAAAATCTTGTGACCTCTTCCTCTCATGTGTTGGCTAATGAAAACAAGATTCTTTCTAATTTGTGTATGCTCCTAATATTAGTTTAATGAAACAAATTGCACAATAATAATATAATCTAAAATATGCTACAAATACTTGATAGTAATGTGCCACTTTGAGGGGGTAACCTCCTAATCCACTTCAAAGAGGATACCTCCAATAGTTTTTAACATGAACATAACACTCAATGTGATGATAATAACCTACTTCTATCTCTTATATATACCACACCTATGCCTAGGATATTACCCAAGCCAACCTAGATAGCCCTATATAAGCCTTAGGCTGGCCTAAATAACTAAATAACAATATAACAATGATAATATGACTTAATTAAGATTTAAGGTACCCACAAGCTGACTACTTATATTACTATACACATTATAGGGGTAGGGGCATAATATTTTCCTCGTTTTTACAAAAACATTATCCTCAATGCTAACTTTTTTATTTTTCTTCTTCTTCATCTCCTTTTTACTTCCACTTCTTTTGTTCTTCTTGTTCCTGCTCTTGTCTTGCTCTTGTTCTTACTATTTCTCTTTCTCTTTCTCTTGTTCTTGTTTTTCTCTTGCTCTTTTTCTTTCTCTTTCTCTTTCTCTTTCTCTTTCTCTTTCTCTTTCTCTTTCTCTTTCTCTTTCTCTTTCTCTTTCTCTTTCTCTTTCTCTTTCTCTTTCTCTTTTTCTTTTTCTTCCTCTACTTGTTATTTTTCATTTTCTTCTTTTTCTAGCTACCTTTTATTTTGAAGAAGTTATAGAAAGTTAATTTTGTAATAAATCACACAAATGAAGTCAAAATAATCTATTTCTTATAACTTACCAAGGCTAAGATTGCACTTTCTCATAAAAGATCCCAAAAATTAAGTGTTTCATATCCTTAAGAGCAAATTTATTGGAAACCCTAAGTCTACAATACACCACTTAATTATGCTCCAATTACTTTAAATTTTTTAGTGTAGGATCCCATTCTATTGATTCAAAAACCCACTAAAATTGGGAAGAAATTCATTAATATTTTGAAGATATGTGCTTTCCAAATAAATTCGGTAGAAATACTAATTCTACAATAAATAACTCAATTTTATTCTAATTCCTTTCAAATATAAATTGTAGCTTCTTGAATATTCTCTTAAAAAACCCTTTAAAATTAGATAAAATTCACCAAAATCAAGGATATATGTGTTTCACAAAATGACCTCCAAAATTTAAAAAAAATGCCTTGTCATCATGGTGCCAAGATCATGCTTTGATACCACTTGTAATGAAATAAACTAAACAATAACAATATAATATGAAATATGCTACAAATACTTGATAATAATGCACCTCTTTGAGGGGGAAACTTCTTAATCCACTTCGAGGAATGTTGGAAATAAAGGTGAAACTTGCAGCAATATGAACTTAAATATGTGGTTGCAAATCTAAAATTATTTATTCAAGATTACCAATATTATGATACGTGATTAACAGTTCCACACAATGAAAGAAAATCAACAATATCACAAGTTGAGAATCACAAGTGACACAAGATATATTGGAGAAACCCTTGTGAGAAAAAAAATCCACACCAAAAGAGATGCAATTTTTGTATTAATCTTCAATGAAGTACAACAATACAACAATCCTCTCTAAATTTCAGCAGCACTTCATTACTTTGACAACCTATAAACAAACTTATGAAACCACCATCTCAATGCTCCAATATATAGAAGTTTGGGGGAGAGAATACTACTTGTGGTATCCCAAAACGACAAATAAAACAACTTGGAAAAAACCATGGCCCCCTTAGTAGACAACCCAAAAACATGGTTAAAATTATTAAATTATCACATGGCCTTCACATGGTCACCTAACCCATAGCCAATGAGTATTGGTCAATTCATAGTGCTTCATTACTCTCTAACGGCTTTGATGGCTCAAACCAAAAATATGCAAGCTTTGGTGCCCAACCTAGGATAACATATAAATAACATGCAAGAACATGAATTTCTAGATGGTCCCCACCCAAAAGTGGATGCCCAAAATGAATATTCTTCTAGGATGCTCTATAACCATCATCATAGTGGATCCACCTCTATCAATTTGCAATTACAATTTTTCATAGGAAAAAATTAATAAATACTTTTCCTCTCATGTCCTCTAGGACACTTTTCAAAAAATGTGGAGACACATAAATTAACTTAGGATAGCAATTATAATGTCACCTATCCTCACAAGGAGGATACCTCCAATAGCCTTTAACAAGAACACAATACTCAACATGATGATAATAATCTGCATATACCTCTTATATATACCATGTACCTATGTTGAGGATATCACCTAGGCCAACCTAGATATCCCTATATAAGCCTTAGTCTAACCTAAATAGCAATATAATAATGATAATATGACTTAATTAATATTTAAGGTAGCTACAAGCTAACTACTGATAACACTATACACACTATAGGGGTAGGGGAATAACAACTAGAGCTACTAGAACACAACTCTAGAATAAGATCATAAATACTTTAGGCTACTTTCCCAACCATAACAATATATTATTTTTGGAAATTTAAACTCTCCTCTGTATCCTTTTGAAAATATTGGTAGATTGGATTTTTTGATAGTATGGTTGTTTTTAGAGATTTTTTATATCAAGGGGGGCTTGTTGATATGAAACTAAATTATATAGCACTTTTATTTGGTATAATATAATTTTGGCTTGTAAGCTAATTCAAGTTAATATTGATAGAGTTCTCATTTATAATCTCTAAGATATTGTTGCTAACCTACATTTTTCTCCCCTTCATAGAGTCAATTTCAACCATAAACCTCTCCTTCTAGATTAGACAAATAAGAATAGATCTGGTACATATCCTTTTAGGTATGAAATCATGTGGGCCTCACATCCCAATTTTATAGTTCTTGTGGATAATTGGTGGAATAACCCTTTCAAAGAAACATCTATGTTTTGTTTGGTGCAAAAAACAATGTATGTGAAAATAAGGTTAAAGGATGGAACAAGCTAATCTTTTTCTAATACTTCACACAAAAGGAAATTATATCATTGAAGCTTAAATAAATTTAGGATGGAATAGCCTCTAATGAGAATAATTTAGATGTATTCAATTAGGATAAATATCTAAGGGATGATTTGATCAAGATTATGCTAAGAGAATTTTTTAATAGAAACAAAAAGTTTGTATTCAATGGTTCACTGAGGGAGATTGGAGCATAAATTATTTCGCCAGTTTACTATTAGAAAAAAAATGTAATACAATATCTAAATTGGTGGATAGAAACAATAATATTATAACTTCTGAGGACCTTATCGGTATCCTTGATTCTTATTATTATAAATATTTTCTTCAATCTCACCAACGTTACCCTTGCCATGTCAACATGCTAGATGTTATCCCTTATATTTTTATTGAGTTTGATAATGAGAAAATGATTAATAATATAATTAAGGACAAAATTAAAGCCTCGGTGTCTTGTTTTGGTGCCTACAAATCCCATAGTTTGGATGTATTTTCCCTATCTTTCTTCATATTTTTAGGATATGGTTCTGGGAGATGTTATTGAAATTACTAGAGACTTCTTCAAGTTGGCCAAACTACTTAAAAAAATCAATAACACCTTTATTATACCCTTGTTCCTTAAAAAGGTGAAGTTATTTCTATGAGTGACATTAGGCCTATAAATCTTTGCAATACTATTTATAGAACCCTCTCAAAACTCCTTGCTTTAGAATTAAGTTGATTTTGATCCACCTTACCAAAAAAAGGGTTTTTTTCCTAGCCACCAAATTTTTGATGATATCATTAGCACTCATGAAATTCTCTATTGTATAGAAAATAATAGGAAGGAAAGTGTGGCCCTCACACTTGATACTTTTAAGGCTTATAATAGGGTTTCATGGCCCTTTCTTTATTCTATATTCTACAAAAAAATGATTTTAGAGGAATTTTTTTAGCTCATCTAGGAATGCATATCTAATCATAAATTCTCTATTGGCGTCAATGAAATTCCAAAAAATTATATTGGTAGTGGGTGCAATCTCAAACATGGAGATTCTCTCTCACACTATTTATTTATCCTTTTTTTCATTTCATGCCCCCTTCATTTCCCATCAATTAGAATAAATATCATAAGTATTAAATGGTATATTCATGTGTAGAATGTGTCTCTAGTTGGTATATTTCATCCCCATTTTATGCTCCAATGAACCCAAGTTGAAAACTCAAAAATTAGCTAAATATTGAGTTTTTAGGGATTTCAAAGTTTTAAGGAAATCCATCCTTACACGCCCTCCCTATTGGTCTTGAAACCCTACCTAGAAGCCTTGTGAAAGTGACTGTTTCAAGATTACTAGCCTTCCAAACTATTAAGGTTTCCCTTATATTTTTTCCTTATTCAAGCTTCCTCAATCCTCAAAGTCCAAAGTGTAAATTTTTACCTATAGTGTCATTTTGTCAAAATTTCAAAGTCTCAAATTACCAATATACTATTATTCCTTCAACTTTTCTAATCCTTGAAGCCAAAAATTCTTCTAAAATACCAAACCCTTAGAATTCATTAGAATTTTAGAATTCTTCATCCATCCATCCTAGCCATGTATTATCTGATGCCTCGATCCTTGGCATGTAGTTTGAGTTCCTCCCAACCCTCAACAATTAGAAATTTTGTTGATTTCTCTATGTGTCCTATCAAAGTTGAACTTTCAGCCATCCCCCCAATACCAAATCTCTTTCCACAAATTCCATGATAGGTTTCTTTATAGATAAACCATGAGAATTAAAGGTTTATGTTAGAATATCAAAGGATTTTTTGTTCCTTTCCTAATTCTAATGATTAGATGTGTAAGTGATAACTCAATAGTTTGATGGCTCTTCTTTTCCTTTTTCATAGGTTCACAACTTTTAATGTTTTAATTCCATGGCCAAATTTTAGGAGTAGGAGGTTGCAATAATAAGATTCAAACTTGAAAATTATTGTAAGGGTAATTTGAAAAGGGCTTGAGCACCAAACCTGGTGGCATTAGGTGCATTAACTCACACACAAATATTCCCTTCCTTTTCTAAGTGGAATTAATGATAGAGGTGATGTTGGTTGCATATCGATGGCCTCCCATACTCCACCAAATCATATTTAATGGAACTCATCTATGTCACTACAAGACCGAAATATTAGCATGACATCTCCAAGTCCTTATTTCACCATATTTCTTAGGATTTGTATTTATTCTTTCACATTAATCTATACATCATCAATGCTATAGGTGGTGTTATTTAAATAATGTTTGCCTCCCATACTCCTTGGGAATGAAAACATAGTTCATGGATGATTTAGGGTTAAAATATCATAAATCTATGACAAGAAGATATGGCCCTCATGCAAGTCTACATGTTTCCTTTTTAAGGGTGACCCATAGAATGATATATAGATATTTAGTTTCATTTTAAAAGGGGGTTTTCACATTCTCTCAAAAGATTAAAAAAAAAAAAAAATTATTTGTAATATTTTCTTATTTTGAAAAGTTTAAATTGTATAATGTACATACCTTGAAATTAATAAAAACTGAATTTGTTCATCCGAGTATGCAATTTCTATAATATGTATTCTTTTATTTGAGATGCATACTACATGGGTATGGTCTCTTGTAGTCTATTTTATATTAATTGTAGACAATTCACCTATATAGGAGTTTTATTCTCAATATCTTTTACCTCTTAACAATAATTGGTAGGAGTTGTGAAAATACTTTGCTAGTGTTAAATGATTGTCTTATGTTGTTAGTATGGGGAGAGAACTCGAATAGTGTTGCAAGTATGAGTGAGTAGTTGGTGTTGTCATTAATGTCAACATTAATTATGTTTGTTCTATCATTGATGATTGGTGATGGTTGAGAAATTGTGAGGTTACTTTGATTAGTTTCATTATGTTGTCATTAGTAAGTGCTATTGGTGTCAACCTCTAGTGTTGCTTTGATAATCTTCTATTTGTGGATATTGTTGGTTTGGTGATGATGAGAATGTGTTTTTGTCGCTTGGTTTCCAAGTGCTTTTGAGAAAATTTGAATAAAAGAGGAAATAGTGCATTGCAGAGGTGTTCTGGTGTACAAAATGATGTTATGGTGTTGCTCCACATTTCTTCTGTGTTGAATATCTACTTGTGTGGTTTGTACAAAATTTATTGGTCTAGTTCATTGTGCAAAAGAAATTGTGTTCATCGGTGTGTGTCATATGTTGTAGTGGTGTCTACGAGAAATGGTTTTGCTCCACCTTAATCTGTAGTTTGGTTTCTAGTCTTGAAATTTTGGAAGAATGCTAACAAGTTTCATATCTACCTTTAATAAAAATAGTTCATTGTCTAGTGCTCTGCAAGGTGGTTTCTTGAGTTATAGTGTATGGAAGGTTGTTTGAGTGTACTGGGTGTGTACATTCTTCAGGTGAAAATTGTTGTAAAGAAAATTGTTGGATTTCAAGGTGTATGTAGAACATTCTAGATTGTGTTCAAGTGTTGTGTGTGGCTCACAAGTCATCTTTGGATTTGAGGACTCATGTACTTAAATGTTAATAGCATTTACACAGGTTTGGCCAACCTTGGGTTTTTACACTAATTGTGGATATTCTTCAATGATTATGGAAGCATGGCATGTTGTATTTGTATGATTTAGGTCCAAGTTAAAATGTGGTGTTGTCCACTTTCATTCCTTTCCACCACGAGAATCCTTACTCTAGACATAAATTAAATTTTCATGGTTGAGGTGCATAGTCAACCTTAGATAGTTTTTTCAAGGTTGAAGAAGGTATAAATAAGTGTTGTGTTGATGAAGAATCGAGTGTGTGATGAAAATTGTAGAGTTGTGAAGTGTTAATTTGTGAAGCGCAATGTGAGCTTTAATAAGTTAGATCACTAGAAGTAGTGAGAAGAAGGTTTCTACAATCTTCAAAGAGGTTGTGAATGTGTTGGTGATGTGGAATTTTCTATTGCATTGAGATGGATTTCTCACTGTAACATTCTTCTTTCTTCTTTTCTGTAATCTGGTAGTGAGCCTTTGGTAGTGGGTCCTTCTTTCTTTTGGGCAGTGAGCCCTTTTTGTATCCAGTGTTGCAATTACTTTATATTGTGAGCTAATCCTCACCATTGTTTTTCCCTTCTTAGTTTTTCCATGTAAATTTAGTGTTCTATTATGCATTTTGTTGATGTGTTTTAGTTTCTATAATTTTATTTCATGCTAATCCATTCTAATAGATTGAGGGTTAATTAAGTTGACATGGATCTAAATGTTTATAAGGGTTTTGGTATTTTAATGTATAATTGATTCACCCCCCTCTCATGTGTCTTGTGTGCATTCAACAAATAGAACCTTGTACATCATTGTACTTTCCATTTCTATAACCCTTCTCCTTTTTCCTTGTGAATTTCTAGATTAGGGTTAGACTTTAGTATACTTAGTATTGAATTGGATCAACACTTGCATCTAGGTTTAGTAAAGGATATAGCCTTCTCTAGAGGTTTGATCTCATCAACAGGGTCCCACACCTTGAGATCATTTCTATTGTATCACTATATTTTGAAATAGAAGGAATAAAGGGAACAAATCCAAGTGACAAAAACATCTAGTTGAATTTCTTGGTAGGAATATTTATAAGAAAATTTCTTCTCACAATCTAGTTGGCACAAGGTTTTCCTCGTCTTTATCCCCCTCTTCTCATCAAGATTTTGTTGATAATAAAATTCTATTGTTTTCTTCCTCTATTATTGTATCTATTTTTTTAAGGATATACTAAATCAGCATGTTAGAGCCTTTGAATAACATATTTTTTATGATAATAATGTTCTTTAATTTTTACATATGGGTGAATCCCTCTAACATAATATTATTAAGGTTATTAGGTGTGAGAAAACATTCCTTCCCAAAAATTACCTTGGCCTCCCTTTAACCAATATGAAGATTACTAACTATTTTTGGTATTGCATTATTGAGAGAATTTAGAAGAGAGTGACCTATATGGGAAATAAATCTTCTAAGGAAAGATTAAAAAATTCAACTCTTGAAGGCTTCCCTTCAAAATATTCCTACTTTTTATCTTTCTATTTGCAATATTTGTAGAAACTTTGCTGACATAATTGAACAAATTTATAAGAATTTTCTTTGGACTAAGATGCAAGATAAGAAGAGACTAGCACTAGTTAGTTAAAAAACTATTTGTAGAAGTAAAAGAAATGGGAGGTTTGGCATTAGAGACATCCAAGTTTCCAACAAGTTTCTCCTAGATAAGAATGGTTGGAATATAGTGAATAATGATAAGGATTTTGTTTTATTATTAAGGACAAATACCTCCATAATACATGTCAATTTTGAACCTTTTAAAGGTCCCTAGTCTTCCTACTAGATCTATTTTTTGGAAAAATGTTGATAAAAATTATAGGCATCCTAAGAAAAGGCATAAGATGGATATTTGGTAATGGATAAAATTGTATTTCTTTGGGGGTATAATTGGCTAGGGGACTCTACCCTTCCCTCTCACCAATAGTTCTCTAGGTTGAAGAAATTTTTTTTGAGATGATTTGGGACTACTTTAGAAGGTTATAATGATAATAATAATAATATCATGAAATTGAATAATTTTTATGATTTTCTTGGTGAAAGAAATTATTTGGGTGATACCATTGTTGTCTTTCAAGATCATATTAGTACCTTTAATTTCTTCCCTAAAAAGGAAGACAATATCTTTAGGGGAGGTCATCCTTTTAGGAGATACATTATGGTGTCAGGTTGCACTTTGGTTTCCAACCTACTTGTTTCTTATTTTGATTGGAGATCTATCTAGAACTATAGCATTATTCCAAAAATTAATTTCTTCTAGTGGGAAGCCAAGTGCAACAAGATGCTCACTCAAAATAATCTTATTAAGCATGGCTTCAACTTTCTAAACATATGTCCTATGTTTTTCTCATGAAGGAACTATAATCATCTATTCCTTTGCTATATATTTGCTACAGAAGTTTGGGAGGTGATTTATGCCATACGTGAGTTCTAGTGGGCTATGCCTACTAACCTCTACACCTATATTGATTATTGGAATGACAACTCTCCCTAGAAGCATCCTATTCTAATAGAGTTCTATAAACTTATCCCCCATGTCTCCTTGGGTCTCTGGAAAGAAAGGAATAACATAATATTCATGATGCTAGTAGGGAATCTGAAATGATTTCTTAGCTAAACTTCCATTCTATTCAAAAGAATATGAATATTGCCAACATTGACCAACCTAAAAAATTTCCTACTACTTATGAGGTGAGAATTTGTAAGCAATGGGGATTTGACTCATGTTGATACTCAAAAATCCTTAATCTAAATACATACAAAATAGAAATGACCATACGAAGGATAAATAAATATTAACTTTATGGATGCTCTAAAGGAAGTTGTGGCAATATTGCTTTTACTAGCATCTTTAAAAATGACAAAGGATGCATCATCAAAGGATATACTAAAGGTATTGGTTCTAATATAAACAATGAATTGGAGGTGATTTCTAAATAGTGGGGAATAAAAATATTTTTTTATTATAGATTCATTTTCAACAAGTTAATATTGTAGGAGACTCCATAATTGTTATTGACTTCATGAAAAATAATGTATTTCTACCTTGGAATATCAAAGAGTATATTGAGAAAAGCATGGAGTCTTTTAAGAATCTTGAGGAATGTACTATAAGCCACATTTTTTGGGAGGATGATAGTGATGATACAACTTAGACTAATCTTATTTTAAATGTGGAAAGATGAACTTATTGGAATGATGCTAAGAGGTCCTATCACCTATGGACATGATTCTCAATGATGAGAATAATAAAGAGGAGTAATAAGTATTGGTAGGTGACTATCTACATCATTTCCCTCATTATGTTTAAAATAAATACTTGATATTGCAGCTTCATATATATTAGCAAGATATGGATTAATCTAGACATGTGCAAAAATATGTGAAGTAATTTGAGGAAATGCATTCTTTACCCCATTTGTGTCATGGGAGCTCTTGTGAAAGATATTGATGGTTCAATTATTGATGACTATATGATTTACATCATTCTAATTCTCCCCCTAAGGACTTTTATATTGGTATTTCTTGATTGCTACTAAGGATGAGGATGATTATAATAAAATCTTGGGTATGGATAATGATGTTTTCGGTGAAGATACGAGAGAGGAGACCAATGAATTTTTGTACCACAAGCATAATCTTGTTGAGATCTCTAGAAAGATGGATAAACTTCTTACTAGAATGAATAGAATTGAAGAGTTAGCTAGAAAATAACAAGCCTATGACAATTGCATAGACAAATGGAATTTTATGTTTGATAAGATGAAAATCATCCATAATAGGTTGCCTAATTTAGAAGAGGCAATGAATGAGTTGGTTAAAGTCACTAACGATATGGTGAGGTGTGATGTCTTGAGAGTTGTCATACTCAATGTCGAGCACCAAAAAGGTAAACTGATCTAGGAGGAAGAAGAGATGAACGCCAAGAAAATGTAAAAAAGGAATGAGCCTAAGGTTAATATTGAAATTGACAATTGGGACGATAGACTGAAGATGATGTGCAAGGAATTAGAAACCCTAGTCACCCATTATAAGTTTTGATCCTTTTGCTTTGGTCCTCCTCATGTTGTGTTTTGTGACTATTTTTGGGTTGTTCTTTTGTTGTCTCTAGTTTGTTGTAGACTAGTCTATGTTGACTCCACTTACCAATATTTTATAGTAGTCTTTTCTTTATTGTTCATCTCATCTCCTACGTTTTCTCTTGGAGCTCTTATATTTTAAAGAGTGGGATGCCTTTCCCATGAAAAATTAATAATAGTGAATTTAACACCTACATATTAATCAGAAATCCAAGCTTAAAGTGTCCGAGATGAGAGTAACCATCAATTTATATTTATTGAAAATATTTTTTATCAATCGAGTTAATACCAAGAAAATTGAAGAGTTCAAATTACTAGTGTAGTGGACATTATATATACACTGTAAACTCTTGAAATAAATCTACCCTTAATTTCAATGGACTGTGTCTAACTAAAAAAAAAAAAAAAATTACTCAAATTGACTGAGATAGATTTGAAAGAACTGGCCGCCACGAAAAGATTGAAGATTCCCTCTGGTCAAAGTTTAAAAGAAATACCAAATATGAAAATCAGATGTCACCTTCTTCCCTGCGCGTCCAGGTCTATCCACAACATTTTTTTAAATATTTCTAGACAAAGAGGAACACTGAAGAATACAGGAGGAAACTACGACGCAACAATGTTGGAAATTTCCTCTGTTTATCATAGCACTTCCTTGGAAATTTACTGAGATTGACTTTGGGTTTCTTTTATTCTATTTAATCTATAGGGTTTTCTGTTCAATTTGCCTGTGGAACAGGAGAGCAGTAATGGCGTCTTCCTCCAACTACCAAGACGACGAGGGTACTCTAGACAGCAGCCGCCATGAGCATAATATCTGTTGGTATGAAGGCCTTCAGCGTTATACATGCAGTGGCTGCAAGGAATACGGAGCCAACTTTGGATACAAATGCCTTTTATGCCCTGATTTTGTACTGCACGACTCGTGTGCCGCCATTCCTGATGAGTATTCGCATCCCTTTTACAGCAACCATCCGCTTAAGTTTCGCCCCAAAACGCATCTTCGACACCATTGTGACGGCTGCGGGGAGGTCATCAGAGGGTTCGTGTTCGAATCCCCTTCTCGTGATTTGAGGCTTCATCCACTGTGTATGGCTCTTCCTAGATTTCTCAACTATGGCGGCCATAAAGATCATCGCCTGAAGCTTGTCGTTGACAGGGACCGAAAGTTCAACTGTGCACAGTGCAATGAGACCAAATCGTGTTGGAAGTTTCAGTGCGAGGAGACGACGTGTAGGTTGTGGGTGGACTTGAATTGTGTGAAAGTGGATTTTCATGGGCTTTCGGATCATGGTATCTCAAGCACTGCCCGCCGCAGTCGAAGTAAGCGTGTTCTGAAGATGATCTCTAAGTCAGGCAGATGTGTGGGCGGAATAATTGTGCAGGGCGTTGTTTCCGGTCTTCTGGAAGAAGCATTGAATTAACTACGGTGGGTGGTCTTTCAGACCCAATTCAATATAGAAGTATGAATTTCTTTGTAATAAAAAATATAAGTCTGATTCGGATTTGATTTAACTTAAATATTATTTTTTTATGTTTTAAATACAGATGTGCATTGTTAATGGTTAAAAAAACCGTTCTTTATTTTTTATTGTTTTAGAGAAAATCAAGTTTATTTTGAGTTTTTTAGAATTAAAATTGTGTATCATTTGTAATGGAGAAAAGATATTACGATATATATTTTCATTTAATTATATGTTTAATTTGGGACAATGTCTCGATATATTTATATAATTACAAATGATAACCTTTTTCTATGGTTGGACTTGTTCATTTAGTCTTGTTCGCAGCTAATCCTATATTTAATGTTTATGTAAATCTAGTATAATTGTCTTATATGTCTAATTTTGATCATTATTCTTATCCCAATTCATAATCTAATGTTATTTGATACTGATTCAACCTAGTTGTTTGATCCATGCCATGTTACCGACTACAAGATCCCATTGCAATTATGATTTGAATCCATCTAAATGTAAAATTAGAATTAGGCATTTGAACCAATTGGCTTCTTTTTACACTTTGGTCTCATTGGTGGGTGAATTGGCATAGGCTATGGTGTCCACCAACTCAAGAGGTGATAAATCAAATCTTGCATTGAAAATAGACTAAAATCCCCCTTGGTCTCAAGAGTGCTAGGTGTTGACTTTACGGGGATAACAAAGTGGTATATGGGATGTTTTAAGGTTGATGAAATTACATACATAAAGAGGTTAGAGGTTAGGGAAGCTCAATTCATGGGATACAAGTAAATCTAATCCTAGACCATATGCTAAACTATCAATCTAACAAGAAAGATAAAAATTGAAGAGCGCAAAGTAAGGAAATGAAACAAATTGAGAAGAATAGGGAAGAAAGTGAGAAAAGTAAGAGAACCAACTTGTCAAATTGAGAAGTAGCCATGAGCTCGCCACATTTCACCTACAAACATGTTTAAAACCATTGAAGAAAGTGAATGCTAGAGTAATGAAAGAGTCTAAGGAATAAAAAACTAAATGATTTTATTTGTTAATAAGAACAACAAAGTGACTAATTATAAAATATATTGTGTACATTATAGTGAGTGAACTTACTCGTAAACATACAATAAGCTCCAAAATATTGATTACAACTAGAAATCTAGCACATTATAGTAGTTACACTCACATGGAAAAAATAGAGAGGCTATCGACTAAATTACTCATGTAGGAGAAACCAATCTCTCATATTTTACATGGTTTTCTATAATGCTTCTAACATCCACTACAATGAAAACATACATACTTATACATAGTCCTAAATATGTAATACAACAAGTTACAATTTATTTCATGAATTATATATCCCTTTAGTCATTGGTAGTACCATTAAATTAGGAATTGTAGAGAATTCTAAGGTTAGCAGTAAGAAAACATAGGAATCTAGTATGATACAAAGTCTTCAAATGCACTCAAATTGGTCTCTAACAAGGGGATTCAACATGTACACTAGACATATACAAATTAAATCTTGGATCTAGTTTATTCATGTCCTTGCCTTCTTAAATTCTAGATGTTGAATGTATATCTAGCCACTATTATTTTTTCTACAATAGTTACTTCAAAATTGATTCTTTCTCATTCTTGTGATGATATGATAAAACTTGATGTTCACTTTTGTCATGTCTTGAGCTACTTGAAAGTATAATAATGATATGAATTTTTTAGTATATTCACATTCATCAACAACTTGAGGTCCATGAAAGTGGGTACCATATTTTGGGAAGGAAAAATGGAAAAATTTGAGTGGATGATATGATGTTGGAATAGATGGATTATGCCAAGTCATAGAGCACACTTTATTAGCAAAATGACACACAACATCAAGTGAGACATATCGAATTAAAATAATATATGTTGATGACCATGAAATATAGTCAGATGGTAAATGTGAAGAGGTATATTATAAAGGATGAAATTTGGCTCTAATGAAAGGAATACTAGATTCCCTTGAGAACAATTTCAACAATTACACCAAAATAAACCAACATTTTAAGGCTTTTCTAAATCTATATTCGTTATCTATTTTTATAGTTTTTATTTTAAAGAGGAAGATGAAATTGAATAGATAAGAAACTTTAAAAAAATCAATTGATGAAGAAATCTAATAACAAAAAAAAATATTTTTATAGTGTTTATCATCAAAGCTTGCGCCTCTCAGACAACCATATGGGAAATTCAATGAGTAGGGGACCAATTTGCACCTCATTGAATACCTTCGAGATTTTTATAGAAAGTCAGCTCTTCTCTGAGTTTGGAGGAAAACATAGAAAGAAATGTAAATATAAAACATGAAAATGGTGATGCGCCAAAGGTTTTACAACACTTTAAATCCAATTCCTTTTCTATGAATGATATATTAAACACAGAATGCCGCAACCCTTCATTGTTGGGAAAAGAATGAAAAACAAAAGCTAAATACAAGCACAGTGTAGTCTTTCAAATCTCCTTGTAGGTAGTGTTCATTAAGGTCTGATCAAACATAAAAGTTTCAAAAGTTAACAAAAAAACATTCAAAAATTACGTAAACTCTTCCTCCTTTTATAGCATAATATGAAAAAAAACAATAACCCTTAAAGAAACTAAAGAAGTTTAATGGACATAATCCAATTTCCATAGGTCATTACTATATCATATAAGCCTATAGCATGGAGATCAACTACTCAAACTATTTGAATTAATCTTAACACAGTGTTTTATTCTGAACGAAAACATAAAGAACAAATTCGACAAAGGCCATAAAATGCACAATTTCAAAGATTTCTTCTAGACAGTTCATACTTAAATGTCAAATGAACTTTAAAACAAAGGTCGGATGCCAATCTGACAATAGTTTGAGTAAAAACAATATAACATGGTAGAGAGAAGTAGTGTTCTACAAGATTTATGCATTTGAAAATATCTCTATATCTAAGAAAACTTAAAAGAACTTCTTTTTCCAAAAGGAAAAAAACTTTTTTTTGTTTATGCCACCTCTTCCTATTTATAGCTAAAAAGGGAGAACCACCACCAACACCCCAGAAGTAAATATTGCTAGATGCAAGCCTTTGATAGCTCATGATCCGATCTTAGATCTCTTGTTAGCTTGTGGCAATCTTTGCTCATTAATTCTCAACTATCTCATTTATTTCATTTGAGATATTTAGCAAAGATTGTTATCTAAAAACAATTAGATCCTAAAAAATAGTCCAACAAAAATCTAATTGACCAACCACATAGCTTAGCAATGCTGACTCAAAGTTTCCATCATAAAAACAAGAAAGACACAACATGCTCTAACAAATTGCAAAAGAGATTGCTCTTTTTAAGTGCAAGCTACCCGTAGTGAAGAGATGATGTGTCAAGCAGGTGGGGATCTTCTCATATTTAAGAAGATTTCTTTTGAGAAAATCTCCACCAAGTTGACACATGCCCCAACTTTCTCCGATAAACAAAAGCCATGTAGCCACCACATGGCCCACTATATGCCTTTCAGAATGACTTTGCTTTAAACACGAGTCCATCTAAAGCCAAAAAGGTATAAAATCCAAAAATCAAAAAGAAGATTAAGGAAAAATTGCTTTATTGTTCTAGCAACTCATAGGGGGCCTTCGGTTGCAAAGGCACAAACCTAGAGCTCTAGTAATTCCTGAAGTTTGAGGAAAGAAGAATGTTGCACCTCCTAATCCAAATCAGTCAGTTGGATGAGAGCACAAAAGACCATGTACACTTGATCCAGTTCAAAGACTTCTTAAAATAAATGGCTCCCCATCTTGTTGAAATAGCTCCAAGGTGATAATAGAGGCAGGAAAAGGGAAAGATCTCGTGCTCACCATTGATGGCATTGAGCACTACCTAAAGTTCTTTACTCAGCACTACCTAAAGTTCTTTACTCTTTCCTGCAACTTTGTGGTGGTTGATGAATTCGCTTGCTTTGCTTGAGGTGACCCTTCAATCTAGAATCCCTGCACTTCTTAGGGCCTCATCAGTGGCCACACACAATTGGGAAATCATAGTTTGGGATTCCACTACCCGGGGAGCATATGTCTATAAGATTTTTTTGGCCACAAGTCCAACCTTTTCGTTTAATTCCTAAGCACCCCTTAAGAACTATAGGGCTGGCCTGAGAATGGCAACTGCAACTATGATTCTCTCCCAGTGTGTAGATATCAAATTATTCAATATCAAGAGGGTTCCAGACCCCTATGTAGTAGTTAACTTCTTGTGGAACTAAGCTTCTCTTTCTCTTACATTCTCCTCCAACTGATTCTTCTCTCGAAGGGCATTTGTCAGTTCGGAATTCAATCTTCCAATCTCTTGGTTGCGAGCCTACAAAGTAGACATGATCTCCTATTTCTTGTCTTGATCTTTCTACTTCTGCCTGGGCCTTTTGTAGATTGTCAGAAGCTTGAGATCAGACGCCATCCAACTCTCTTTGTATGTTTCCCCGAGTACATTGGTACTCGATGTTTGGCTGGCACTCAATAGCAAGCTCAACTCTTAGCTTTTTAATTTCATCATACAACTGAACTAGTTTTCCTTGGGCCTCTTCTAGCAAATTGGTTACTTCTCCTTGTTGGTTTTGTATTTGTCTTATGTGAGCCATCTCAACATCTCTAGCCTTGATCTTTTTCTACAACCTGCTCACTGTTTCCCTTACATTTATCAACTTAGCCTCACGCTTCTTCAATTTCTTATCCAACCTTTCATAGTCTACATATACCACCTCCTGGGTGGCCTTAGCTAGGACCAGCTTGTCGCATGGGATAGTTTCATTTAGATCTAGACCCATGGATCTGATGTCATAATTTTCCATCTGCATTTGTCCCTTGGGCTTGGACGTTTGAGCGGCTTCATGGTGGTGATCAGCAGAGAATTCTGCTCTTCATTGGAGAAAGCTTCAATCTTCTTGGTAGCTAGTAGTGCAGTTTCTTTAACTATCATTTCTGCTTTATGGCCTATCGGGTCTACTTGGTTGCATCGAAATTCTCTTGGAGACTCAATAGGGTGTCAATGCTTTGTGTTGTAATGGAAGCACCTACAGGGAGACCAAAAATGGTAACCAAAGGAGAAACCTCAGACATATGAGCATGTGGGGAGGCAAATGGGAGTGAACTATCATGGAAAATGGTAGGATACTAGAATGAGATTGGGCGAGGGGAAAACCAGTTGGGATGAAAAGAGAAATAGACAGAATGAGAGATGTTTTCCCAAAAGTGGATGGACCTGGACTAATGGGAAACATGGATGTTTCATCTCTTTCAATGGGGTCCCTTGACAAAGTGATTAAAGAATCAATAGCAGTTGAAATGGATGTTGATCGTTCAACGTGTGGGATTAATTCATACAGTTCATTGTGGAAAATGGCTTGGGGTTCATTAAGGACCAAAAGATCAGGGTTCGTGGTCAGAGGACTATTGTTCATAGATGGGGGTAGGGGAGTAACCAGAGATGTAGAGGAAGAAAGAAGAGAGGGAGTAAAACTTACATGGACCATAGCAGTCGAAACACTTTGCAGAACAGACTCCACTTCTTCTTCTCCTTTGTTTGATGCACTAGGTTTGCCTAGATCATAGACTCATCTCCACTTTGCATGACTGAAACTAATACATTTTGATCCTTTGGTGGCCAATCCTGTGAAAATTTTGCCTTCAATAACCATAGCAGACCTTCTTGGGGACTGTTGGGTTCTTTTTCCTTTGCTTCAAGCATTGATGAAGGATGTGAATTGTGAGTCCTTCTGCCTTGACCCTCTTCTTCTATCGGATTCTCGGGGAGGGGAAGCATGGAAAGGAAGCTCCTCCTCTTCAACCTCATGACTTATCTCTAGATTGCTATTGTTGGTATCGGCCACTTGGTCGTAAACCTCTTTGAACCTTTCATCATGCAGCCACAATTCTCCGAACAAGGCATTGAAACATCTCATCTCTTGTTGGAACCTCTAGAAATTTGCCTTCTTCCTTTCTGATCACCTCTTCCATTTCAATTGTGTGCTGAGGGATTTACCCATTGGGAGGTTCTTCTGATACTCTATCTGTGCTACATAGAAGTTAAACCATGTTCGTTTGAATGGTATGTGGTTCAAGTCAATGTATAGTTCTGGTCCCTCCTGAGTTGGATTTTTCCTTGACTCAAAATACTCTTGTCTCTCATGTTTCAAAGTGAGGTGCTTTGTTAGAATGTAGTCCCATGTGTTACAAATAAGAACCAAGCCTAGGATTTCCAGTTGGTTTGTAAGCTCTCCCCCCACCTTCTACTTCCCCAATGTCACCTAACTATTGGAAACGCTGAAGGGGATCGGGTAAATCCTTGTCTTATGCCTTTCAGAACCATAGGCCTTATCGGCAAGGATTTTCTAACAGCATGCCTCCAATGCAAAAACTTTATTTGTTACAAATTTAGGGAGTTTGAAAGGCTCCCCGACAAAACCATGGAACCTAATAAAAGTGAAATCTTCACCCAGGAAATAATCCACCGGGGTTAGAGAAACCTTCGTCCATTGCAAGATCTCAAGAGAGAAATAGCCCGTAGGGCGTGGCAAAAAATCTTGGAGTACTGGCCCCATAAAATAATCTATAAACCAATATTAATCACATGTTCTTAATAGTACATGAGTCCATACATAAACTAGTTGATATAAACCCTTTGCATTGAACCTAGACATTGGAAAACTTCTCTCCAGAAACTCATAATTTTGATGCAAAATCAAGTGAACCAAGAAAGAGGAATACCTCAATTTATACTTAGTATCATAGGTCTTCAATTGCTCTAGC
>VDFB02346520.1:0-28160 GCA_007258455.2 Sequoia sempervirens
TTTTATATATAAAATCTTTGGCCAAAGTAATGCAAAATCACTACTCACATTGTTAGTCCATAGTATCTAAGTTACAAATTGATCAATGGTATTATACTTAGCTAGAGGGAATCTAGAAGATTTGTATAATAGATTATTTGTATTAGTACACAACACTAGTTCAAATGACTTGATGACTGGGGTGAGTGCAAGATCATGATGGGCCAAACAATGGAAATAGAAAAAGGTAGTGATTTTAGTTAGGAAAAATCGTAAAATGTATTTTTAAAATTTTACTTGGCTTGGGTAAAAATTGCATTTTGCTCGTAAAATGTATTTTTAAAATTTTACTTGGCTTGGGTAAAAATTGCATTTTGCTATGGTAAACACCAAAGAAAAATGGGTATCCATTATTAATGGATATCCGCTTTCTGCACAAAATGAATATCCATTTATAGAAGATATTTGTTATTTTCATATAATATATTATATATCATATAGTATAATAAATTATATTATGTTATATGATATATTTAATATTTATTATTATAATATGCATAAATTATAATATATAATATCATAATATATTATATTATATATATTATGATAATAAATAAAATATTATTATATTATATTATTTAATATGTATTGTTAAAAACCAAGATCAGATTTGCAAACCAGAATAACCTTCCACAGAAGAGAAAAATTAGAAAGGGTAGAGATATTACAAAAAGATGTGCAACATTATTATTCGAGAACTCAATAATTACATGATAATGATTTTCTTTATAAAAGCAAAGATGCATAACCCTAATCTTATCTTGAGCAACAAGATAGATCAAAAGATAAAGATAAGATCCTAAAACTTAGGAATTAAATAAAGCCTAAGTAAACTTATGCAAATGTGTAATTAATAATTAATTACACCAACACCCCCCCATAAGGGCAACTTAGGGAGAAGCAAATTATTATGCAAAGATGAGTCCCAGCAATAAGGCCTGATCAGGTACTCATTTACAAATGCAATGATGAGGTAGAGAAGGAAAACCCAGTGGGAAAAACCCCCCTACAATGAGATGACTGCTGCAAAGAAGCACTGGAAGAACACTGTGGAGTAACACTGGAACTGCAATCTGACAAGCAAGGAAAGATACTTCTGTCTACAATTGAAACCAAAACTGGAATCATGATAATGTGACAGCAGACTTAATGCCACAGAACACTCGAAAACTCACAAACTGGAACAACCCTGGAATTTGTGAAGCAACAGTAGATGAGATGATGACAGAATCTAGAAACCGTGAATCTCAATGTCGATGCCAAACTGTAACTGAAACTCTTCCATGGGAAGGAGTACCAAAAAAAGACTCTAGAACCTTAACCATAAAAACATGGCCCTCAAACTGAGAAGAATTTGAACCAATGAGGATCAAGAGACATAATCTCTCAACTAAAGTGTGAACCAATGAATCCGATATGTGTCAAGTAATAGCAAAAAAATGTGGCCAAAAGAAACTAGGAGACTAGATAACCCATGCGAGTTGCCATCAAAACAATATGAAGATGGAGATCAAAGTGAAAACTACACTAATCAAATTTATTATGCACGAAACCCCCCCTAAATGGAACTTTATCATAGTTCATTTATTACAATAACCCGATGATTGTAAAAGGAGAGCATACAAACATGCATAAATAGAAAAATAAAATAGACCTCAGATCTATGTAGAGGACAGAATCATCTTTCCAACGCCACAAGAATGACGAAAAATGGATCACTGAGTCAAAGGATATGGCCTTCGAAGTGAAAACAACATCTGAGTTTCGAGGAAAAAAAAGACATCAAAGAAGAAAAACCAAAAAATCCAACTAGCGCAATTGTGTAGAGCGTTGAAACATCTTTCTGAGATATCTTGTTTGCAAAAAAAAGGATGCCGTATGCCCAAGATATGCCCGTTTCTATGAAAGTTGTCCAAAAAGCTCTAATTTGGCCATGTGCAGCACTAGGAGCAAAAAAAATTCGGCCCTTGGTCATATGCAGGACCAGGGGCTGGTGGCAGGCTTGAGGGGCAGAGCCCCTGGTCACCCACGTGACCGGGGCTGAGTCTGGAGACCATTGACAGTGCTAGATGCTCAGCTCCTGGTCGCCGATAGGACCAAGCCCAGGGCTTAAGAACTCGGCGGGGGCTAAGGTGTGGGGATCAGTCCCCAATACAACTACGGTGGATTCAAACGAGCCCGCGAGGGCTAATGAGTCCACCGGTGGCACTCGGGCAAAAACTTCCAGCTGTGGTGGGCGGTGGGTGGTGCGTCGGTGGTGAGTGGAGGTGGCCGCCGGGTGGCTGGAGGGCGGCGCACAAAATTTACATGGGTGGAATACAATATCCACTAATTTTTTTGATTTTTTAATTTTTTTTTTGAATTTTTCTCGATTTATGAACCTCGGTATGCGTGCTTGGGGGCCGTACGGCCCTCGAGCAAAAAAAAATTGCCTCTCTGGATGACTGTGTCCAAATCGGACAAACTTTATATGGAAATAGGGGTTTTTGGGTGCTACGAATCCAACGGCTAGGTTCGTTTGGGCCCAAAGTGCTCCAAAAATTAGGCAACCCCTAGATCTATCAGAATAATCACTGAGCTTACGACCCCTGCAGATCTGGCAAATGATGACGAAAATGAATAAAATAAAAGTCATTTCTGACTTTTTCTAGTGCTCTGAATCCAATGGAAAACATCGATCTGATCCAAGACACTGTATAAATGTTCTCAAGTAATAAAACCCTCGAGGGACTCCGAACGAGCTCTACAATGAAATCCTCAAAAATCTAAGAAGAGGTTGCAAATCAAGGCTCTGATACCATGTTAAAAACCAAGATCAGATTTGCAAACTAGAATAACCTTCCATAGAAGAGAAAAATCAGAAAAGGCAGAGATATTGCAAAAAGATGTGCAACATTATTATTCAAGAATTCAATAATTACATGATAATGATTTGCTTTATAAAAGCAAAGATGCATAACCCTAATCTTATCTTGAGCAACAAGATAGCTTGAAAGATAAAGATAAGATCCTAAAACTTAGGAATTAAATAAAGCCTAAGTAAACTTATGCAAATGTGTAATTAATAATTAATTACACCAACATGTATTATTATAATGTATATATAATAATAAAGTAGTAATATCATATATTATATATCACATATAATATAATAGTATTATATATATCATATAATATAATTTTTTAAATTACAATGTGTTTAACATCTATTAATCCAATTAATAATATAATATATTGATATTGAAAATAAAATTATAGTGCATTCCTAACTTCTATTTTTTATAAGATAAGCAAGGTTAGGGCCTTGATCTCGTACACAATGGAACAATAGAGCTATAGAAATCAACAAAACAAAATGGAGAAATAACAACTAGTTGAGAACAACAAAGAAGAAACAATCTTCACATCAACAAAGAGACTACAAACCCATAAATGATAGTTCACGGGATTAACATACCACTTATCCAAATAAAAAGCATACAAGACTAGATAAACCAAAACCACCAACTATAAACCAAAGTATTAATATGCAATAAAGTACTATTAAAAGCTAAATAAACTAACATATAAAGCTAGTCTAGATCAAAACCAATATAACTATAGACCATACAAAAAAGGCACTAATGTCAGATAAACATGTCTAGAGCCACAACATAAAGACACAAATTAGGAATCTTTAATAAGACTCTAATTCTCTTGGATTTCTTCCATCACATCAGACCAACTATCCTTATGCTCCTTATTCTCAAACTTGTCAGCAACATTCCTTTGCCCCTTTTTCTTATGTTATTTTTGGATTTTTCCTTAACCCAAAATAGTTCCCATCACCACTCTCTTCGTGATTCCATCCACCACCATGCAAATGTTCTTTATGGAACATTCCATGATATGGAACCTCTTGGAACTACTTGCCTCTTCAAATTTTCTTTCCATTTGTTCCATCTGAACACTAAGAGCTTCAATTTTGGGATTTAAGTAATTGTAACCCCCTTCCTGAGGACTTCCTTGAATTTGAGGATACTGAATAGGAGTTTTATGCTCTTCCATACCAATAGGGTTTTTATTATTAGCCTCCACCTTGTTTTCTTCTTCAAACTCTTTTCCTTCACAATCCACATTGTCCTCTTCTAGCTCATTGTCATTCTCCTCCTTATCTCGACTCTCCTTCTTCTCTTGACAGTTAGAAACATACTCTTCCCCTGAAATCTCAGTTTCTCCCAAGCTTTCCAGAACATACTCCTCTTTAAAAGAGTCAAAAATCTCCCTCACTGCAACCTTTTTTCCTTTTTTCTCAACCTCTTTCCCTTTGGAGGTCGCTTTTGCTAGATGTACCAACCTTTTTCCATCAACAGGGGTCAAACCATAGATGGGACTAGTTTCTTTATCATCAGAACATTTGGTTATATTAGGTTTTTTTTCTTTTTTCCTTAGGCTTAACCTTCTGACATTTTATCAGACCAGAGGAGAGGGGAAGGAATTTCCTTTTTCCAAGGTAATTTTTAAGAGATCCTTGGGTGGGGTTCAACAATTGGAAGAGAAGGGTTTCTATTCTTTTTTGACTTAGACACTTTCTCAAGAGAATGAGGCTTGCTACCAATTAGCTCAATACGAATAGAGCTTTTAGGCGTCTGGGTAACCTTAAGGATATTAACAATAGGGTTACTTTGCAGAGAAGAAGCTAAATCATATTGATAGATAGCCCTAATGATCCCTTCGTATGATGGGGAACTTGCTCCATTCTCCATACTTTGTTGAAGAGAGGAGAATAGGAAGAAGGGAAGGTTAATCTTTTCCAAATGGAAAACATGGTTTAAGATAGGGAAATGATAAGATCGTGAAAAAACATAAAACGCCCTTCAAGAGTAAAGTATTTCATAATAATTTGACTTACATTATGATAAGGAATTGACAACTTCAATCTAGAGTACCTATTCTAGAATTTTTTTTTTGTTTCTCCTTAGCCTCAAAGAACTTGTTGATGAACTCCTGATAATTTCTAGTGTTCTTCTTAACAATCTTTTTACCTTCATACTGTAGGCTTGTGGCTTGACCTATTAACTTAGAGATTTTAGTAAAATATAACCCACCAATTTTGACTTCACTATCACTCCATGCATTAGAAAACTTATAGTTAAGGGTTTTATTATATCCCTCCATGGCTTCAAAGAAGGGGCTAAAACCTACCTAGTCAAACATACCCAACAACTCTTCATTTTGCTTGAGGGACTCATAGTTCCCTAGTTCACTCATCTTCCTAGAGCCCCCTAGAATATCTTCTCCAATCAAACAATCTTTGTGACGAAAAAGATAGTCTTCCCCAAAACCTTTTTTGTCCACCAAGGATATCATTGGCAAGGAAAAAATCTTTAGCATTTAGGCTAAAACTGACAGCTTTCATTTGGGAAGGCTTTTGTTTAAACTCATCAATAATTATGAGAAAAGGAAGAGATAAGGAAGAATCCTAAAAATAGATTTTGTGCATGTCTCTCACACCTTTCTTGAAAATAATAAAATTCAGAGCATTAAAATGGATTTTAATCTAGTAATCAGTCCACACGAGTTTGCAAGCTAAGAAAACTAAGGAAATGTCATTTCAACAGGCCACCAAAAAATTATTGAAATGAGTCTTAACGGGGATTATCATCTTACCTTTCACCTTAGAATGTCACTCAATAACATCAACCCTTAAGATATTATTAGTTTTTCCTTTCATCATAAATTTAGTCTTCACCATATAATAAATGGAGGGACTAATATCATCATCAAGGTACTCCCCCATGGTACTAACAATAATACCCCAGATAATCATAAGCCATATAACCTTTATCCCTTTTTTGTTACCCTGATTATGCATCATGTAATCCATCATTAAAATAGAATTACCAAAACAATTGTCATATTTTTTTCCTTTGATCCATGATTATAAGCTAATTTGTATTTCTCCTTATGGACTATATCCTTAATATGACATGACAACAAAGGATACTCCCAGTATGTCCAACCATTATGCTTAAGGCCTTCATTATCCATAGTGTCAAGAACAAAAATTCCTTCTCTATCCAAATGACAAATTTTATAATGTTGGAAAATGTTAATGATTCTTTTGAGGTCATCCATAACATCCCTCAAATCCCAAGGAACAACAACGTCTTCCTTGATATTTTTGATTATTAATTTGGAATCACCTTCAATAATGACCTTAGTATAACCTTTCTCCTTTAAGTGATATAAACCAACCCAAATAGTCATTGTCTCAATTACATTGTTAGAAGCAATACCCAAGATTTTGCCATAGCCTTCTACCTAGTTAATTCCTTAATAGGAGACTTAGGGGACTTATTCACATTTTAAGTTTACTTAGGTCCTAATATTCTTTCTAGAAGTCTTAGTTGTCATGTTTAGATTTTATCTTTTCCTAAGTAGTTATGATAAGTTGTCTCATATCATATAAGATTAAGACTCTTGTCATAATCTTATGACATCTTATGTCTCACCTTGGCTATATAACCAAGGGTCTCTCATACATTATATATTGAATCATATTTACATAATTGATAGGAATACAATTTATTCTTGTCATATCAATCTTCTCTCTCTTTGTGCTTTCCATTTGGCCTTTAGATCTTGGCAGGCTATCTCCATAGCCAACTCTAACATGGTATTAGAGCAAGTTGGGTGCCTTTGGTTAGCCATTTTTTGATAGAACTTGGTAGATCTTGAAAAGTTGAGTATGCTCTTCTCTTCCATCCAATGATGATCTAGATAACCAAAAAAACTTGATAGAAATACTAGATTTTGGGGGGTTTCCTCTTTTGGATTTGTATTGTAGGCTCAAATTAGAGCTTGTTGGTGCAAATCCGAGCTCACCATTGAGTTCAAGGTGTTCAAGAAAGTCAGTTTTTCTTTTTGTTTCATCTAAATCAAACATATGAGACAAGATCTATGAGGCTTCGAAGTTGAAGTGTGGTTGCTAGATTTGAAAGGTAGCTGCAATTTTAAAGCATTTTGGGTCAAATCCGACTCTGCCATTGCGTCAAGAAGGGCCAAAAACCCTAAGAGTGACTGTTAATTCATCAAAATTAGAACACTTCACCTGAGGCTTGAGGAAATTTTTTCTCCTATTTTGCCATACAGTCACCATTATTACATGGTATGATTTTTCTGAAAAAAATCAATATTTTTTTGCTATTAAAAATTTCAAAAAAATAGTAATATTCACAATTTTTATTTTGTAAAGTTTTTTAGAAAAAAATAATTAAAAAAATTAAAAATAAATCAAAAAGAAAATTTTGAGTACTTGCGTAGGGTATTGTAGATTGTACTTGCTTGCATAGGTATCAGATAAGTGACATACTGCCATTTTCCCATGTAGGCAATGATCCCACGGTCAATTCAAAAAGAAAATCAATAGTTGGAAAAGAATAACTGATGTTGCAAAAAAAATCAAATCGGTGAATAATGAAAGGATATTTCACTAATTTTGAATGTAATGCCCCGCCACGCAACCCTAGGGGAAGTTGCAAACTACAACCAATTTTCACTACAAATTTTTTTTTTATTTAAAAAATTACAATTACATGTATGACAACAACACAAAGCCAACAATCCCCTAAGGTTGCGAGACAAAGATTAATTTAATTCACAAATTAAAACAACATGCATGAAATGAACTATAACAACATTCACTTAATCTAATTTAAGCACATACATTCCATACATGAGATTTCCATTTAGACCATGAGATCCTTCACGGTTCCAAGACAAAGGTTATATAATTACATTTACATCTCTCATTCCCAGAATGAGGTAAATCAATGACATAATTGTTTATTACAATTTCCACCTCGATGAAATGAGGGGTAAATAAAATACAAAAGCACTAGCATAAATGAAACCAAGGTAGCAACTGTAATCCCACGAGCTCTCCAACACGAAAGTCTCACCCACAAAAGATACTGCCAACACAACGGAGTATGGTGCACGTTCCACCCAACCATGTGATACCCGAAGGCTCACCCCCCGTGCTAGGAGATAGTAACAAGGGTTTCAGATCAAGACCAACAACCTCTAAACATAGGCAACATGACTCAACTGGGAAAGGATACGAACATGACAGCACATGACAAAAAGGTAACAATGCTTCCAGATTCTAAATAATGAACACATAACGATTACAAATATAATGCTGTCTTAAGAGAAGTGTCATCACAATGCTGCATGGGATATCCTGGCAAGTCTTCCTAGGTCCCGGCCCCCATCTCGGGATATCCTGGTAACCTCTAACGACTCTCAGCCCCACATGCGGACCAATGCAGAATCAGTTATCTTTCGAAGGGACAAGATAATGATCTTGCCATTCCAGGCCTTCTCGTCTCATCCCAAGCCTATGCAAGCACTTGCGTCAATGAGCGAGGCAAAAAAAAAATTAATCTTTTTAAATGTTGGTACCACCTATACTAATTAATTGGTTTAAGTTATCACTGAATTAACCAACTTACCTTGAGATCTCCTGGCACCACTTTGGGTGTCGGCCCTCAATGCAAGCCACTTCTCTAAGACAACATGTGGAACTATGCCACCACAAAAGGGTACTCAAGTGCAACCTAGGGATAATGAATCCCTAAACATGACCTAAAGTCAACCTTTCCCGCCCAAGGTAATTAGATAACACGCTAAACTCAAATACACACTACCCATGGCAAACGAGGTTGATTGACATACTACTGACCTCAAGACACATAAAGGACGATTCAATCTGGAAGACTTACGAGATCTGACTCAAAATCCAACAAGAATAAGCACCCCACGATGAAAGAAGTATGCAAACAATATAAGGTAACCTACCTTTGGATTTCGTAAATCCAATCATTCATCACATTAGTGCATTTAAACAATTTAAAACAACTATGTTCTTGCATATCATGTAAAGGTTTGAAAGTTCGTATGATTCTTGTTGACACAATACATATAATAAATTAAATCAATCATTCTACGTTAAGCCACCATTTCCTATATCTAGTTTTCATCTGACCCTTTTTACGAATATCTCATATCAAATTTAATTACTTTTCCACTTTAAGGAAATAAATCATCTTCAAAAAAAAAATACACACACTTATCAATTATATATATATCCTTTAAAATATATATATAATTAATAATTAATCTTAACTAAAAAAAATTACTTCACCCTTTAATATATAAAAAAAAACACTATACACATATATATATATATATATATTAAGTATATATATATAAATTATATCCCAAATTCATAAAAAAACAAAACATCTTAAACTATTAATAAAATATTATAATATATATATATATAATAACATATATTATGATATATATATAATATAATATATATAAAATAATAAATACAAATAAAAAATAAAAAATAAAATAAAAAATAAAAAATAAAAATAAAACAAAGTAAAGTTAGCGTCTACCGGGTAAGGCGCTAAGCCGAGGCGGGGAGACGCTGGTCTCCCCGGTTAGTTTCCCTCGCCTCTACCGGCCATGGTATGGGACGCATGCTGGATGGTATGCTTACCGCTTCACTGGCTGGGCCACCCTTCATGCAGAGCTGCTGGCCAAGGAGGCCGGGCCACACGCCGCGGGGTTTCACCCCCAACAAACATGGGCCTAAAAAAATTAAAAATTGCTCATTCATTTTTTTTTCCATTGGAAAAAAACACGTAAAAAAAACGCTTCACCTCGTGAGCTAATTTTATAAAAAATGATTATATATGCAATATATACATATATATGTATATATATATACTATATTATACATATATATGCATATATTGCATATGTATAAACACACAGTCAAAACAATGACTGTAAAAATTAATTTTTTCAATACCCAGATTGGGCAAACTCACAGTTTGGGTATATAAAAAAAAATTCCCATTGTAATTTCAGAATTTAACACAATAATACCCAAATTTCAATTTAAGATGAGAATTTTTAAACAACCCAAGTTTTCATAATCCCATTTGAAATTTCAAATATGTTTCAAATTTCTCATTGAGGGTTGGAGCATAATTTCTGGTTTATATTGTTTTCTAAAAAAATTTTGCAAACTCTTCATTTTCAAGTTTGAATGGTGATTCCATGATGGGTTTAAAATCTAAAATTTGAATTATCCAAAACTACATTTGAGCCATTTCCAAACAAGATTTTTGAAATAAAATTTGCATATAGGAAGGAAAATAAGGAACCTTTTGTTTTCTCCAAGTTTTTGAAGAGTCCTTCAATGGAGATTGTGCTCTTCCAAATCTTCTTCTCCTCCAAGCTTTTCCAAATCCTCTTCAACAATTTTTTTTTTCTCCAAGATTCTTCAAGTTTTTCCTCTTGCTCTCTCTCAAATTACCCCATTAAAAAAAAAAAGATAATTCCAAAAAAAGAAAGCATTTTCCTTATGGCCTCCAAAAAAAATGTCAAACCCCTAATTTGGCCACCCACCAAAAGTTATTGCAAACTTGGATATTTTTGGATATTTCATTTTTTTTTGAAATTAATAAAACTTCATTTTCCTTTTCAAATGCATATTACTCATTTAAAATTCAAATTCCATTTACCCCACCATACTAACTAAATTCATTTTATTTCACAAAATTGAATCCAACTATTACATTTAAAATAAATCATTTTTAAATTTTATTTTTCCTACATGAAGAAAGCAATACAACTTCTATTGTATATATATATATATATATATATATTGGTCTCATTATTTAATAATGCTAACACAATTGGACAAATTTACTTAATCCACAATAAATCTAATTCACGGTTAGATTATTCATCAATTGCATTAAATCAACTAATAAATCAATGAGCACTCTATTATGAATTTTTTTGCAATAAAATTAAATAAAGCAACACCATTTCACTAGAAAATTTAAATCATGCAAGCAAGGAGAGACAAGGTGACACAACAAATAGCTTATCCCAACTGACAACTTGACGACCCACTATGGCTAGGGTGATGTCACGACACAGAAACCCAAGCTACTATCTCCCAATCATTTCCGTTGAACAAGGGACATGCTCAGACCTGCGAAATCAGGTGGAGTCAATGTCCTGTACCTGCATCCTGCACACAACCCGAGTGTTGAACATACATACATATATATATAAACATCAAAACACACCGTGAAGAGGAAGTCGCGGAATCACAGGGCACTCACGTGCGAGTGATGTGATCCCGTCCCCTTCACCAATACAATATCGCTAACTGACATCTCTAATCATTAATTGCAAAATCAAAACCTAAAGCATCAATAATTCACATACATGATAATTTAATCCACAACATGAAATAATAACATCATCTGATAAAAGTACCATCACATCAAAACATAATGTTTACATCGCTTAATAATTAGTGATCAAAAGTAACCAAGTTTATAACCAGCGTGCTAACAAGGCAAAATAGACATAACGAACACTATTCGATCAAAAGAACAAAATGGAGGGGTGTTACATTAGAGATTCCTATCCCAGTTACAGCCCTAGTCCTTGAAATATTCCTCAAAATATTTTGTCTGAGGAATATATAGACAGTTTGAAGCATATTCTGATAGACTTGACTACGACTCGTGAAGGTTGTTTGGCCATCAAATTTAAGCTAGTAAACTAACAACATCAACACTATGTCAACAATGATGTCAACAGTCTCTTAAGAAAATTTCTCCCCCCACCAATGGATTTTTCAATTTTGCACTTGATTTTCAAATGTCCATGTCGTGGTCATACAAGATCTTTTTCTTAAGCAATCTTTTTTATTTGAGGCATAATTTTGTGCTCTTCGTAGTGGTGTAATCAGATTTTGATTTTGCAGTCTATATTTTTTAGAAATTATAGATTCTTATAGGTTTTGTTGCATTATTCTTGTTTTGGGAACTTTAGGGGCTTTGTTCTCGCTCTTATAGTAACTATTTTAGGTCCTTTTTTAAAAAGTGCATACTTTTTTTTAGTAATTTTCAGTGGTACGATTAGATTGGTTTCATTTTGTACCAAAAATTGTACTTGATTTTGTGGCCTAATTTTGGCATTTGCATGTTCCAAGATCAAGACCACTTCGCTATTTTGGGCAAATGACATATGCAAATGTACTAATCATAAAGTGCCAAGCTCATATATTGTTGGGGTAATAATAATGATCAGATGGATTCAGATTTTTCTATATCTTTACGAACTCATACTTGAACTAGACACAACTTGGAAGAAATCAGTTTGGGGTAATAATAATGATCATATTGTAGGATTATGTTACATCCCTAACTTAAAATATGTTTTACTTTTTACTTTTGAAGTAAATAGTAAATGAGTACGTATGATTCAATGATTTGATGTTTAGGAAAAATGTCTAGAAAAATCAATGTTTTTATGAGTTATGTTTATTTGACTCAAAATTGGCATGTGTTTAAAAGTTGTTAAGATGTGATGATTTCATAAGGATACTGAAATGATTAATGATACATTAATCTCAAGTTAGTGTTTGCAAGATTGCATTTAGGAAACAAGTTTACACCCTTTGAGAAAGGGAGGGAGAGCATCATCAAAGAGAAGGGCATATATACAAGGAATAGAACAAGTTGTCGCCATCTTAGGTCTAGTGTTGATGCAAAAATGGTGAACCTAGTTAAGCAGGGTAAGTGATACTTGACCCTTTTGGTCTAAGTTTATTTCTTGACTCGATAAGTTGTCGATGTCATATAAAGTCAAGTTCATGTTGTTTAACGTGTTTAGAAGCTTGTCGATCATAGTAATTGATTGTCGGCCTTGTTTTTCGATGTGATAATTCATTGCAGTGATATCGAATCAACAATTATCTTATATATTATACATATAAGATTGATGAATACATCTTATATATAATATTAATAGCAATAAATAAACAAATAATATATGTAGGATATATTCTCTATCTTTTTGGGAAAATTACTATAATCATGAAAGTGGCAATAATATTTATCAAGCCACATTTTCAAAATGGTTATGATGCATATTTAAATTCTAAATTAAAACCTTGTGGCTGATTGGATAAACTTGTAAATGTATTAATTAAGCCATTCAAGTGGCGGTAAGGGTGTTTTGAATGGCTTTTAAACAACCATTATTATAAGAATTGGTTTGATAGTGGGTCAAGCCACTAAGATGCCTAGAATTGAGCTTTATTATAAGACATTTTATCTAGTTTCTTATTATTCTTTTTTTTTTTTTAAATGAAGCCATTATAAACCACAAAATGGAAGCATGTTGAGAGATATCTAGAAATGTGAGCCTTTGAATTGTAGGTTGCACGATGTCACTTTATTGAAAGTCGTCACATTTAGGGGTGACTACTCTAATGACCGTGTAGTGCAGCTAGTGCAAATCCATTACATTAAAATCATTTGCTGCTAGTCTTACTTGGAGATCATTAAATCCACAAAGGTGATATGGTCACTAGGAGGTAATCCAAGTCTCTTGCAAGTTGGTTGTGGTAGTTTTCTTTTCTTTGGAAACTGCTTCCTAACTGTTAATAATGAAAGAAATGGGTAGTTATGGGAACTACTTCAAGAACTATCTTTTGGAGGGGGAGGAAATCGGCTAGGGGAGGTAAGTAGTTTCATATGGATGGAACAGATGTAGAAGTGGGGTGTTCATTCCATGGAAAGGCTAGAGAATCACTCAAAGTACTAGAATTATCCTTGTACTACGACCTGTTTATTTTTTTCACAAAAGATGAGTGATTATTGGGAAATAAAATGATGAGGCCAGAGAAGATGAGTCATCTGCACTCATAGTCTTGCTTTGTTTGTGCTTCCATGAAATGCGTATAAGAATTATAATATCATAATGCAAGATTGGGAGGAGGAAAATGTAGGCAGAACTAGGAATACCTTCGCTTTGGAAAAGCTATGCTCAGGTAGAGTAAATAATCTTATCCTTGCATGTACTTTTAGTTACGAGTTCCTTTTATATCGAACTCTGATAGCATGCATATTATATGGGGTTGATTCTTTTTTATCTATTACTGTAGTGTCCTTATCTTAGATATATTCTATATGGTAATGGCTCAAGACTTATTGTGGAGTTATACTATATTATATTCCTTTCCATGACTTTCTTGAGGCCATGGAGGTCGAGCTTCAATTCATTGTATTTCTTTCTATACTAAAGCTCACAGTTGGGAAAGTCGAGCTATATTTCAATATTTACCACGTTATACCTGTAGCTCAAGGTCACAAAGGCTGACAAGCTTAATACATTATAATCCATACTATAACTATGGCTTGAGGCCATTATAGCTGAGCATTTATATATACGTTGAATAACAATGTTGAAAGAATAAAAATAGAGTCGAGTCTTGAGTAAGGAGTCGAGCCTAAGGTGTTCATAGTACAAGAAATGACAAAATATGGTATTAGTACTAGTTAGTGATTCAACTTGTATATAACCAATACAAACACCATGACTGTGGTGATGGCTAATTTGGCCTTAAACATAGCTATGCTTACAACACTCAAACAAAATTTTGATTTAACTTGCATGGAAACCCGATTGTGGTTATGAAGGGTTTATTAAATAGTTATGACTACTCATTTACCCTCAACAAAAGAGGTGGTGTGATCATCAATGATCATAGTTTTATCATATGGAAGCTTGCATGTTAGCCAAATCATTAGTATTAGAATTTGTTCTACTTTTGCTATTATTCCAAGATTTAAACCCTTTGTTTTACTTATGAGTGAACTTTACGGGGATAGTGTTTATTTACAAAATCTTGTAAGGGTAATTTGAGCTATCAACTTTTATGAAACCATTCAATTTAGTTAAGGAAAGGTATGCCTATAGTTTCAAAAATATGATTCTATCCTATGGGATAGTTTAAATTGGAATTGTGAACTGTGGATAGACATAGGGTGGTGAATATGGTTTGACTTATTATATGATTAGAAGTGGAATAAGGTGACGTGGAGTCACAAATTCCCTATAATAGAGCTTAATTGTTAATGATAGTTACTACGATGAATAAGACACATCTTATGTATTTAAAGGATATGTTGACTCCTTGTTGGAGAAGGAGAAAATAGATAAGAGGAAAGTTGTAATGTCTTGTAGGCAGCACTAAATGCCTGCCTGGTTTATTGGTGGAACTAAATGTCCTAGGTAATTATATACTTACAAGAATGGATACTATGGTTAGTATGAAACTATTATGTTTCACCGTAAATGGAAGCCTTCTCTTTATGAATGGTTATGCTTCGTGAGTGAGCTATAAGATATTAAAACCTAACTTATGTTGGAAGATTGAATTAGATCAAGATTATTGATATGAAATGATAGTATTCTTTTAGATATTACTTTGGTGAAGGAATACCTTGAATACTATGTTTATTCATGTATGTAAAATGTGAATTGAAACAATGTCAAGTGGTCTAGGAAAGACTAGAGGCATTTTGTTCTTATGATTAGTTACACTTATGTTATTACCTTTGGGGAATCAAGGATGTTGATATTTCCATGCATTGGGTTAGAGAAGCTAAATCCTAGTATTGAAACAAAGAGGATGTAGGAAATCTATAAATGTTATGTCAGTTATGACATTGTACATATATATTTTGATTGACAGTGAAAGGTCAAGAAAACTATAGAGCAAGACAAGAAGTCTTTATAACACCTTAAAAGATTTTGCAATAATGTTGAAACTCGATTAAACGCATTGAGATGTTGGGTATTGAATCTTGAGATGTAAATGACATGACGTCATAAACCCTAGATTTGTAAGAATGCAATAAGGGACTTTTGAAAAGGTTTGAAATATCTAAATCTTTACATTACATGTTTATAATGAATTATGGATTAATTCTAAGTCAGATTGGCTAGAATGGATTTTCTATATAGACTAGTTGTGCCTAGAGTACCAAATAAAGTAAGAGAAACTATAGGATGGGACAGTTTCTAAGACGAGTCAAAGGTGTGTGTCTAGATGGAATGACCAATTAGAATGATCATACTTAGCTAGAAGAGATCTAGAGTTGTATGGTTGATTGAGTTTTGTAGGACACATCACTAGGACTCAGATGGTGAAACTTGATAGTTCCTTATATCTATACCCTTTGTGAAGGGTCGAGGCATTTCCACTTAGGAAGTGTGCGGGGGACCACTTGAGTATGTGGTTGGAGGAAAAAAACTCGGTTGATGCTCTCCCTCTGTAGCAGAAGGTTCACCGAGGCTTGTGAAGATAGTTAACCACATTCTAGATGTAGTGAGATCTCCATGTTATGGCTTATGATAGTTAAACTTATGAGGTAAAACTATTCTTTTTCCATTTGTATTTAATGTGATCTAAAGAAAAAGTGTAAGTACTTCTCTTTGATTCTAGCTATGATTACATATGATTTCAAGTTAGAGATTATCATGAAAAGTTGTATTTTATTTCTTGAGCTTATGCAAATGTTTATGAAAAAGAAAATTATCTCTCATGATTACTAAGTTTATTTACCTTGTAATAAATTCTTGAGTTTACTTGAGTACTAAGAGGAGGGATGTTACAGATTAATTGGTACATATATTGGTTTTGATATTCTTGTGGAGATATTAGATATTAAGTGCTCACACAACCTTTGGACCAAGATTTGGGAGATCTTTGGAGACCATCATATCTCTCCATTCGTAGATGATCCTATTGTAGATTGTTTAATTTCCCTTGATGATGATACTTTAGAGGAGCTTGAGTACAATAAATGTCTTGAATGCCCAGTTGACAAAGAGACTTCTCTTCTTGCTTCTCCTCCTCCTATTGAGATCACATCTTCATCTACTATTACATATGATGATGCTTGTATTGCTACAGATATGGCTTTTGATAATCCAATGCAACAAGATATATCGTGTCTTCTAGATAACTTCTTGATAGGTATTGCAAACTTGTTTGTGGAGTCTCGCATTGTAGATTTGGGAGACACCATTGATTACATTCATCTTCTCTTTGATGAAAATGCTCCTTCTTCAATTGTTGCGAGGGAACACTCTGACCCTCTTATTCATTCTCTATATGATCATCCTTTATAGTTTAACATGAGTGTGGATACTTTTGGACAACATTTGGAGGAGGCTTCTTTGTCTTAAGAGGAGATATCTTTGTCTTTGGATTGTGTTCTACAATCATCTCTACTAGATTCTGGATTGTCCTTTTCAATGGTACATGGCCTAAAACACTTGTTTGGAATGTGTCATCTTTTTCTATCAACATGGAGACCCTTGAGCATGCTTTAGAGACATCATACATCATCTATCTTCCCTCATCTTCCTTTTGGGAATGGGAAGGTATCCGACATTTCATTATGGTTTTGTTTCTTCCTAAGGGGAGGAACGTTGTTCGTCAAGATTAGATCATCTTCAATAGTCAATGTCGAGCTTCTACCATTGCAGGCAACTCACCATTGAGGGGGGTTGCATGGTATCTCTTCTTCTTCTTCTCTCTTATTGGGGGGTCTTTTTCCTCACATGGGGTTTTGGCCATCTCATGCATCATTAAAAGCATTTTTTGTTTCATCTCTCTTTTGGGGAGGATTTTTGTCCCCTTAGTTTTCTCCTTTTCTCCATTTGTGAGAGATTGTATTTGCATATGTACATGGGTACCTTAGTTGGAACACATCTCCATCTTTGCATCTTTGCATAATAATCTACTCCCTAAGTCACACTTGAGGGGGGGTGTTGGTGTGAATAAAGTCTTGTACCTAGTTAATTCCTTATTGGGAGATTTAAGGGATTTATGCATGTTAAGTTTACTTAGGTCCTAAGATTATTTCTACAAGACTTAGTTGTCATGTCTAGATTTTATCTTTTTCTAGGTAGTTATGATAGTTATCTCATATCATAAGATTAAGACACTTGTCATAATCTTATGACATCTTATGTCTGACCTTGGCTATATGAGCAAGGGTCTCTCATGTACATTATATATTGAATCATGTTTGCATAATTGATAGGAATAAAATTTATTCTTGCCATATCAATCTTCTATCTCTTTGTGCTTTCCATTTGGCCTCTAGATCTTGGCAGGCTATCTCCATAGCCAACTCTAACATTAGTCTTGTCCATGATCCATTTGTTTTGAGCACTCTTTACTTACCTTCATGTTGAAATTCACCAAAGCCTTAGTTTGTCAAGATAATCCCTAGAATAGAGATTTAGGTTTAAAATAGGGGAAAATCCAACACTTTAGTGTATAAATTTTATAGATGTCAGAAAGATTAAAAACTATCAATATTGGATGGTTTATTTAGCATCAACTAGATATTAGTGAAAGAATAAGATCAATGCAACATAACATTCACTACTAAATGGGGCACTTTTGTGTATCAAAAAATACATTTTAAACAATCTAATGTCGAGGCCCATTTCAAAAGGGAAATATATATTATCTTAAAAGACCTTGTCAATGACATTATCTTGATTTATCTTGAATATTGTTTAACTATTTTCTAAAAAATGAGAGGATTACTTTGATCATTTAGAGAGAGTATTTTAGAAGTGTTAGAAAGTTATGATTTCCTTGAGCCCCAAGAAACATATCTTTGATTTCTCAAAAGAGAAGTTATGGTGCGCATTATTTCCAATGAAGGTATAATTATTGATCTTGAAAAGTTCTAAGTTGTCATTGAGTTATCACTTCCTTGGCACAAGAAAAGATTACAATCTCTCCCTACAAAGATTAATTATGTAGAAATTTCATATTAGACTTTATAGATATAGTATGACACATTACCCTCGTACTAAAGTAAGATCACCCATTTAAATAGGTATGAAGGATTAAAAAAAATTGAACAAATCAAAGAGGGCATTTCTAAGGCTTTCGTGTTAGTAAATCCTAATTTTTAAAAGTATTCTCTCTTAGATGTATGGTGGATAGATCATTATTATGGAAGCACTCACTCATAAAGATGGGAAAGCTAATACAAATGAACAATCAATTGTATTCTTTAATCAAACCTTTAAAAACATAAAGATAAAGTATAAATATACTTAAACTAATTTTACTTTCATTACACCAGCAAGGTATGAACGCTTTCTTTTTGCACGCCTTATTAAAGTGCTATTTAAAAATTCGATTCAAGGATTTTTTACAAAGAGCCACTGGTAAGAAGTTGGTTTCCGTGCGAGCGGGGCTATCCTCTCCATCCCAAGTTGCCACATTTTCAGAAGAAGCGTCAAATAATGTCAGACTAATTTCCACCCAGGTGCAACATTACATCCATGCCTATTCTTTCCTCTTTTGTTTTAAGAGCTAAAAGGGGAGTAATTTTATGGACACAATTATGCAGAGAATAATTATACATATATTTGTACGGCTGAAATGATTTTTCTCTGGAGGTGTTGCACGCGTTTTTGTTTCAGAAATTGTTTTATACATTGTGCAGATATCAGACTGCTCTGGCGACAAACATAGTACAGCAATATCAGTGTTGAATGCCATTGGAAATGTTCATTGGGTCGGAGTGGGATTTCTCCTGGTGGCTGCGGTTATTGAAAGGCTGGACAAAATAAAGCAGAACAAGGAGGAGCGCTTGGGACTTCTGAAATCCTTGAACGATTTGGCTAAACTAATACTGCAGCTTCAGTGTTTTCCTCATTTGAAGAAAGAGATGCAGGATAAAATGAAGGAGTCTATACAACTAATTGTGGACGGGGCAATCTTATGCTGTGTACAGAAGAAAAGGAAACTTCCAGGAAGGTACCTTTTTTTCCCATCTTCCCTAGTTGTAAATATTAGCTCTTCAAATACTTCCTGAAAGTAAAAATTTATTAAAATAAAATACTGTAACGATGTATGGGGACAGCCATCCAGAAACATCTCTACAATCTTAGAAATTTGTTAACGTTTTAAGCACAATTCGTGACAGTGTAGATCAGTTTTATAAAACAAAGTTTTTCACTGAAGTTTCAGATCCGGTATTTGAATCACGAATGTAAAAAAATAAAAAATAGAGCAGTATTTTCCATAAAAAGTTTATTTGGAATCATAAAGGTTTGATGTTTTCAAGGAATGAAATTAGGATGATGGTTAATGTGAATTTGATGGAATGGGCATTCTTTAAATGGGATGATAATTTGGACACTTGAGTCTAAATTTTTGAAAAATAGTATTGTAAGATGTTTCAAATTGACTATTTTCTGATTTTATAAGGAATAACATTAGGATCGTGTCTAATGTAAATTTGATAGAGTGGATATCTTTATATCTTGATTATAAATGGAATGAGCTAATGTAAAAATAGTACTGTAGGATGTTTCACATCTCCAATAAAAGAAGAAGAGCAATATCAATAGTTTAAAAAAAAATTACACCACATTTGGAGAGTGTTAAGGGCATGAGCTTGACTTGGATCAAAAGACACTATTAAAGTGACAAGTCCATTTGATATTAAGATGAGAAATCAAGAGAAAATCTAGGAAGATGTTGTAAGTAGAATTATTTTTATAGGAAAGGAGTAACAAGAGGGAAGTCAATGTCAATCTTTGAGGACATTGCAAAGGGTTGAGATAAGGAGTTTGATACTTAGCTTACAAGGGATGATGGGCATGATGAATGTGATAAGCCAAAAATACATTGTAAGTAGATTTGTTTGATAGGAAAGCAAGAGTAGTGAGAGGAAAGCTAGTACCAATCTTTGAGGATGTGGCGAGGGGTTGAGGTAAAGAGTTTAACACTTAGTTTGAAAGGGATGATGGGCATGATGGAATTGATCACCTATTTGTTACAAGAGAAGAGTTGAAGAAGGGTATCTTGGCTTTTGCTATGATTTTTTAAGAATTTTTGAGCAAGGTGATAGCGCACCAACCAAAAATGATGTCTTTATTTTTATCTTTGAGATGAGATTAATAAGACCTTGGTTCATGGGGGCTTGAGGGTAGCTTTTAGAACCGTCTCTAGATACATTTGATAGAAATTATCTTTGACGTGTGGCAACATAAGTTTCAAAAAATAAATAGGGTGCAAATTAGATTGTACATAAGGAGTGAATGTGTAGTCAAGTTGAATTTTATTTCTAATAACTAGTAAATTAATGAATTATAAGTTAGTTAATAGATAAGGTATTACAATATTACTTAGTGTAATGTAAAACTAAGGGTTTTTTGTTTTTGGCATTTTGTTCTAGATAAAATACTACTCGATTGTCTAATTTAATCTAAAAAAATTACACGTATAATTATTCTAAGTACTTTTGCAATAGATTTTAATATTAGCAACAAAAATTTAGAGAAAAAAGATATAATTCTTTGACATATTTTATACCTTTGTAAATTTATTCTGCAAGATATATTAAAACTTATAGTCAAAATTTGGTGGGGCTATCATAGTTAATTATATTTTGATATCTCATGATGCTAATATATTTAACATTTCTATATGTCTCGCCTTACATGCCCTTATCCAACCATACACTATCCTTTTAGAGCTATAAGTTGTACATGTTGAGAATATGAAATCCTAAGTTTCTTCTAAACAATGCTTCAAATATGGATCATCAAGCAAACATAATTCTATCCTTGTACTTGTATCAAAAGTTAAGTCAAGTTTTCAAAGAGTAGTGTTTGAGAAGGAAAATGTGAATAAGTGGGTAAAACTTCTATTTTTTCTTCTTTCAAATAAAATTACCCTTAGAAATTCACTAAGTTCCAAGGATCCATGGATTATTTTTTTCAAAGTTTGTTAAGTCCTAATATAACTGCACTCCCTCCTATTCATCCACTAGAGCATCTTAAGTCATATAATGATCAACAATTTTTTTATTATTATAGAATTGAAGGGAATTATACACAATCTTACTTCACGTTTAAGCATACAGTACAAGATCTTATTGATAAATAATATTGTTAGAATTGATGGAGTTAATGGTAATGTAATTTCATCAATTACAACTTCTTTAATTGTAAATTATTGATTTTTAAAGATTTATTTCAAAGTCATTCTCATATTATTGAAATACATGATAAAAGAAAAATTAGATTTTTTTTTAATATTTTAAATTTAATTTATTTAAATTTATCTTTTACCTGATTTATACAATATATAAAACTGATTTCAGTAGATTTATTAATTTCTACACATATTTAAAGTGAAGAATTTTTTTTTTCCCTCTAAAAATTCTTCTAATTTTATGTAGATAATACTTTTTTCTATTGAAAATGTTTTTAACAAATTTATGACACTTTTTTTCTCTACATTTGGTGTCTCCATTCTCTTAAAATATAATACTTTATTGCATAAAATTGGAAGATTGTGGGTGGCTGGAATGGATGGAGAAGAACTTGGAAAGCTTCGCGGTCAAATGGATGAAATGGGCAGGATGCTCCATTCGCAAATAACCCTCTCTACTCTAGATGTTGTGCACAACAATATGGTATGCAGCCGACCGCCGGTTCCATCCCATAATTCTGCAGGTAAATTTTGTCTATTTATTTATCAATATTCTATTTGTTCATTGCAGACATGATATTTGTAAAAATGATACTGTTTTGATCTGTAGCTGTAGGCATAGATCACAAGATTACTGAAGTGATTGAACTCCTTGAGTGGGACAATGACAAGCCAGCTGTGGCCGTGGTTGTACACGGCATTGGTGGAGCAGGAAAAACCACCTTGGCAAATGAAGTGTTTGCATCATTAAATCTGCAGGGCTGGAAATATTCAAAGGTCACTCTCATAAAAAATCTAGAATTAAATCCTAACATAGAAGAAATCCAATCTCAGATTTTGAGCGACTTGACTGGTATAAAACATGATACAGTAAGAGACTTTTGGGATGGACAAAAAGAGCTGAAGTCGATTATAGAGAAAGAAGTTGTTTTCATGTACATCGACAACGTCCTAAAGAGAGAACATCTGGAAAGGCTTCTACCCAAGCTGATCGACAGTCCAAAAAAGAAAGTGAGGATTCTTGTAACAGCTAGAAAAACAAATATCTCTGGCGTTTTTGAAAGCTGTGGAATTAAACCCTGTAAATTATACTCCATTGAACTTCTCTCTGTTGAGGCAGCCCTTGAAGTGTTGTACAGAAAAATTGATGGTGAAAAAGACATAGATTCCATTGTTGAAGAAAGGCCTCAGGCTAAGGAGATAGCGGAGAAATGCAGTTGCTGTCCTCTGTTTTTGGAAGTGGTGGGGGCGTATCTCCATAAGCGAAATAATAAGGTTGAAGCTTATGAAAAAGTTGTTGGCTGGCTAAGTGATGGAGAGGATTTCAGCTGTGACAAAGAAGACTCTTTTGAGGACTCTCGAATTCTATTTGCTTACAATGAGCTTACACTCAGTGCTCAGGAGGCGTTCCTCGATATCTGCTCATTCTTCTATGATTGGGAGTGGAATGAAATTGCCTGCATTGTGGGAGAGGAAGAACTAGATTGTCTACTAGACGGTGCTCTGGTCAAAAGAATAGAGGTTGAAGCTTTTGATGGAACTACCTCAGAGAGAATAAGCATCCACGATCTTATATTGACAGCAGGTCGTAATAGATCAAAAGCCAGTCGATTCAGAGATGTTGATGATTTTTCTATGGCCGTGGAGAATAAACTGGTATGAAGACTCAAAAAGCATTAAATGGATAAAAATTGAAAATTTTATAAATTTAAAAAGACTCACGTAGTAAAATTTCTTGGTTTGAATGTATCCAGGATCTGTACCAAACAAAAGGAGTTTGGCTACAAGGCTTTTACTTTGAGCCGTTCCATCACCATGTATCTGCAAAAGCATTAGACACTATGAGTAGGTCTCTACGAGTATTTGCCATGGGAAGCAACACAATTGTGAAAGGGCAGTGCAGAAAACGATTTGATGAACTGAGGTTTCTACAAACGTGTCATGTGCCCAATTTGGGGATTGATATGCTGAAGCTTAACAACTTGCGGTTCATGGATTATAGTTTCATGGATAACGAAATTTGTAGTCTGCCTAAGGTAAGTTGTCGTCTTTTCTCGCTAAATATGACCCCTTTTTAAACCTACCAATTATGATGTCTTTTTTATGTTTTTTGAATGATGTTAATGAGACCCTTCTGGATGCAGAATTTTTCTGGATTGCAAGTACTAAAGCTTAAGAGGAGCAGGGGAACTTTTGGGGACATTATACCTAAGAGGAGTTGGGGAACTTATGGGGGCAATATACATGCAGATATAGGGTTTGGGCATCTTATTAAATTAAAACATTTGGAGTTGGAAGGATTTCATAATACAGAAGTCTCAAGTTTTGTGAAGGTTTATGGTCTACAAAAGCTAAAACTGTCCGGAATTGAAGGTCTGGAGGAGCTACCGAGGTCAATTAGGAAGCTCCGATCACTACAAGAGTTACATTTATGCATGTGTAGTGACCTAATGCGGTTAGGAGAAGGATTTGGAGAACTAAGCTCCCTTACTAAGCTTGGTTTGGTGGGTTGCTGGGGATTGGAAGGGCTGCCATGCGAATTCCAGAAGCTATTGTCATTACAGTCACTGAACTTATCGAGTTGCTCCAGTCTTGTTCGGCTACCAGAGGGGCTTGAAAACTTACCATCCTTAAAATATATAAATGTCCAAGGGTGTGAAAAGTTAATCAGTCTCCCGAACAGGGTCTGCAAGTTGTCTTTCCAGAAAAATACAATATCATTTTCTGGGATTTCAAGTTTGAAAGAAGTACCAGAAGAAATCTGCAAATTCACCACATTGACAAGCTTATCGTTGAATTTCTGCAAGAGCTTAAAGGTGCTTCCCGTTGGCTTCTGTCAATTGAGTTGCCTGGAAAAATTAGACTTAGGTGGATGTGAAAGTTTGCAGGAATTGTGCGATGACTTTCATTGCTTGGCAGGGTTAAGAAGATTATACATGTCTGGATGTAAGAATTTGTCAAGACTACCTGAAGGTTTTGGGAAGCTTGGCTGTTTGGAAAGGTTAGAATTATCAAGGTGTGATAACATACAGGAATTGTGCAGCGACTTTGGGTGCCTTGGAGCTCTAAAATACTTGATTCTGTCCAAATGCAAAAGCCTGTCCAAACTTCCCGATTGTTTCGGTCGGCTTGGATGCTTGGAAACACTGGATTTATCGATGTGCTCTAATCTAGAGGAGCTTTCTAGTGATTTTCATTGCCTGTCATCATTAATAAAATTAGAACTCTCAAATTGTGAGAGGCTAGGTGAAAAATGGATGGACAATGCGGGGTCTATTCAGAGCTTGTGGCGGCTAAATATTTCACGAAGTGAAAAGATGATCAGGCGGTGGAGAGAAATGCAAAGGGAAAAGGAAGATTGGAATTTTGTTGTGCTAACAGACTCCTCTTGGGAGGTATGAGTAGTTATTTACGTTATATTTGAATATATTTCATTTGCAAGGAATGAAACATTTGAATCATTCCGTTACTCGTCTTGCTCTGCAGGAAACAGATGATGGACAGAAAGCTTTGATGTTGAAGGTAGCGACATTAAAGATATTTGACGAAGGAGGTCTACTGATTGACATTCACGGACACCCCTTATATTCATTCTCCCTTCCACCAGCCTCCTCTCTCATCTTCCTTACTGATGCTGACAAGCATAGTCACTGTCAAATAGATGGTAACTTATTTGAAAAAAATATGCAACAACTAGATTTGAGCTCAAAAGCATGGTCAATCATATATGCAGGTAGATATTTCAGTGAATTACCATCTGAGGTGACAAATAGAATCGTGGCTTATACGCCTTCAACCTCAAAGTCTTCCTTATTTTTTGATAAGGTGTATGCTACATTCCCTGAAATCTATGGAAGACACGTCTCTGTTTACAGTAGCAGAGGTTGTTCAGAAGTAAAAGGAATAAAATGTTCGTCCGTGTGGGAAGATGTCTCGTATATGTTAAACGAAGCAGCTTTTCTCTTAAGGACTCCGAATGAGAGCAATGTTGAAATCCTGAGAGCAATTCTGCAAACGGATTTCCTCCTCAAGAACAATCAGAAGGTATTTCTATGTTTTCTGGTTTCTTAATTTCTTACATCTGTTACTAATCAGAAGGCTTTTGCAAGTCGGTAACTATAACTAAATTTTAAAACAAAAATTGTAGGTGAATCTCATGGATTTACAAGGAAAAGTGATTTTGCTTATCCGTACAAGCGTACACAGGTGCAAGAGGCGCTACTTAGCATTCAATGATATATATATGAAGATACAGAGCAGCCATCACAATCTCGTAGAGGTGGTTTGGGTTCCAGATTGTGATGAGACAGACAGGGATTTGTTCGACAGAGTTGCTGCAGATGCTCCATGGCCAGTGGTCCCTAATCCATGGTTGATTCAACCGTCATTGTTGCACTTCTTTTCTTTAATACAAGTTCCACTCAATTCATGGTGTCCCACGGTGGGTATAGAAGCCCCAGTCTTTCTACCGTCATGTTTTCTGAGGCTGGTGGTGGTGGTGGATGGCAAAGGAAGAATCTCCAACAAGAATGCATGGGAAATGATAGAACGGTGGGGAGAGGAGGCATTTCCATTTTCGCAGAGCCGTGAAGAAGAGCTCAGAAAATCAGAGTGGGAGAAAATAGTCAACTGCAATCAATTTGTTTTTCAAAATCTGCCTTTCACTCGAACAGAGGTGAAGTTAAGTGGTTTTCAGTATATATTAAATCATTCCATAGATGATATGTTTGAATGTGGAAGAATTTATTTGTGTGTATGTTTTTCCTGATAACAGGTGACACAGGGGTTGCCATGTGGAGAATTGATGTTGCTGTTTGTGGGTAGATCACAACAGATGTTGGAGTTGAGTGCTAACTTGGACTTTGCGCTCACCCTGTTGAAAAGTCATTTTAAACTATATTATATTTTTCGGGATAAAAAATGTTTTTACAAGGATGAGAAAAAGAAGATAAAGCGGAAGTGCAGCATTCCCAGCATCTCAGTGATTGAAGCATACAGATTTTGGGAGCGCATCAAGTATTTGAACGAAGATTTAAAAAGAATGGGAAGTGAGGAAAGGATTGTACAGGTGAGAAGAATGGTGTGTGGTATTATTAGTGCAGAATATGAGAGCAGGAGAGAGGAGATACAAGTAATAGTGGTAGATGAGAAGGGGGAGATGGTGAGTGGGAGAGGAGAGCAGGTGGTATGGGCACTATTTTTGTGGGCTGAGAATTACTCAAAGCTGCCCACTGAACTTAAAATGGAAGGAATTAAACAAGTTTTGCAGAGGCAGAGGAAAAACAGGATAATCCATTCCAAATATCATCCCCAACATCTTATGCTTCCAATATACAGACATTATGCGTGGCCACGCTGCACTATATGCTACAAAAAGTCATCGGGTTATTTTCAATGTACTGTATGTGAAAATTTTGTGATGTGTAACGAATGTATGTATGGATTTTAGGAGTTAATTGGTCTTGAAGTAGTTACGGATTTTTAGCAAGCTCGCTCTTTTTCAATTCATATTAAGGATGAATAATTAGATCTATATTAAATGAGGTGAGACAGTAAATGTAAATGATGAACTAAGATGTAATGGTAAAATTTGTATTGTAATTTTTTATTTTTATTTTTGTTTTGGAACTATTTTGGTTAGTTTATCTTTTGTGCATTGACAAGTGTTTAAGTGATGTAATTTTCAACTAATATTTGACTAATAATTTGATTCTTATTTACTCATCTTTGTATTAAGTCTCAACAATTGATTTTGTCTAAATGTATTTTATCTTTCTTGTCCTAAGTCAAATCCACATTCGCTAATGTGATATAGGTCATCTATATGAGTGGAAAATTTACCGACAATCATTTAAAATTTAAATTAAAACTTGTGCCCTTTTTTTTTCCTCTACCTATCTATTGTGTTTCAACTTGATTCATGAAACATTTCATTTGACACAAGAAGTTGTATAAAAAGACTTACTTTAGTTTGTGTAAAACACCTAGAGAAGTGAAGAAAAAGAGCATGCCTTGCATATATCACACAAAGAGTTATCTAGTGACATAAACAATACATAGAGCTCCATAGGCAAATTATATAACTACTTGAATTGCCTTTGATCTTGTTCAAAAAAAGAGTTATCTAGTGACATAAACAATACATAAAGCTCCATAGGCAAATTGTATAAATACTTGAATTGCCTTTGATCTT
>VDFB02346521.1:0-24264 GCA_007258455.2 Sequoia sempervirens
TTATTGTTATTGGCATACATGTCTTGTATACTTCTTTTCACAAATACTACCAATGAACTTTAGGCACAATGTCTCATAATCATATTCATCATGAAATATCAGAATCTCAGATGCTTACCAAATTGGTTATCTCTATAACGAAGTAGATGCTTCACGAACTTGTGTAGATGTACTCTCCTAAATTGAGGTTCCAACCAATCACATTTTCCATTAGGCAATGTAATGTTGGAAATGTCATATCTAGCAAACTTCTTGTTACGTACTCATTTTTTGGTGAGCCACCAATATTAGGCCAATCAATTAAAGTAGTTGGATCTACAGTTGGATTGTTCACCCATGCTTGTATTCAATTCATTTCCCTCTGTGCGTTTGGTGGTTTGGATGCCATTAGCATAGTGTGGTCAATAATATTTCCCTCATCTATTTCAATCAGTGGACCAACATGTACAACCTAGTTGAGATCTAAATCAAATTCCATGTGTACTATTCTAAGTTTCTTGAAAATATTTTGGTCTAAGTCTAGTGATATATCATCAAGAGAGTTTTCATCAATTGTTACATCAGAGTAGAACTTGTCATGTCGAATTTTGTACTGAATTGCTTTATATACTCATTCTCTATTAACCGTGAAGTTATAATTGGTCCCGTGTTGATCCTTTCTACGAACAATAATAAGGGGGAGATCTTTTATAGGATGCGGTAGTTTCTTTGAAACTTTTTCTATATTGTAGGGAAAGCTTATTATGTGGCCTTTGTATTTAAATTGTCCCCTGGTTGCATGTGTTACTTGCAAGATAGGGTTGAATCATGCAATCAACATTTCTTCCACATGTGTGAGGTTGGAAAGTTCAATCGGTTGAGGACCGAGATCCATATTGTTGGCATTTGAAAATCTATTATTCCATTTTTCCTTTCTACACCTATTGCAAACTGGACCTTGGGGCATGTGAAATACTTTTATTCCAACGTAGCATTCTTGGCAGATATAGCACATTACTGGAAAAACCAACTTATCTATCCATTGACAGAATACCATTTGAATTCTTTTAAAATCACTGGCAAGTAATCCATTCAGGTTTTGAAAGTTATCATCATTTGATTCTGATGCAGAATGCAAGTGTTGTTAATTTGAATTTGAAGGGGTTTCTGCAACATAATCTATTGATCTGGAAGCTTCTTCGTCGATATTAATTTGAATATTTTGCTCATTTACATTTCCTCGGCTCTCTTCTGGTTATGGAATGCTTTGTTCTCTTCGCTCATGTTCAAAATGAGGTTGTTGCTAAGATGTTCATTGACATTTATCTCTATTAATATATTTTCTTTACCTTCCTATCTTTCGTGTCTTTCTGAATTGGGTTGTTGTGGACCAGTTGCCTGCCTTTCCTGTCTTTGTGAATTGGAATGCTCAGCTTCCAATTGTTCTATTGTTATGTCTAATTTTCATCTTGCATATCTTTTTCAATTTCCATCATTACGTTGTTGCCTGTGCTCTTCCCTTTCTGCATCTGTCATTTTTTTCCTTTTGACATTTTCTATATTCTCTTTGGTATTCCCTTTCGTATTCTCTTTGTTGTTCCTCAGATTCAAAGTTTCTTTTTGGTCAACCCATAGCTAAAATAAAAATACATACTATATTTCAAATGATGTTACACATAAATGTAAAAAAATATATTGAATTTAAAAATAAATAGTGACATACAATAGTTTTAGGGTTTAGTGTTTATGCTATTGTGAGGTTACTATTGAGCTAGGGGTATATTTAGGGTTTATGTTTAGCTTTCTATTAGAATAACACTTACTATTATTGTACAATATATGAAAGTTGGCTAATAAATCAAAGAATTTCTCTTAAAAGATTTGTATAAGAAAGCTATGCTTTAAAATAATTATAATGAATCATGAAAACTTTTCTACAAATACAACTAAATCTTATGTTATAACAAACAATAATTTAAAAATATGACTTTGGAATAAGATAGGATTTAAATACCTAAATTATACTAAGTGGTCCTTTGAAATGTTGACAATTTGTACAATGAAGCCTGAAAGAGTGTATGTTGTGGATCAATAAGATAGTTTAAGATATTAAAATATAGCTGGGAAAAGTTATAACTTTTAAGTAATTGTTGAGAAGTACAATTAATATGACAAAAAGATAGTATATTTTATATGGAGTGAACTAATGTTATGCCTTTAAGTTGGTTTTTTGGAAATTAAGGAAATATAACAATTCATTTATTAATAATAAAAATAAAAGATATATATTAATTGTAGAATGTGTGAAGAGTCAAATAAATTTATTCAAAATTCATTGAAATATACTGACATAAGAATCATTATTGTCTAATTGCATGTACACATAAATATTTTTAACCATGAATATTATGCCCAAGTGCATTATATGCATAGTATCCTAACTGGCATATGAAATCATCAAAGCATGCAATTTCATCACACAAAGCAAGCGTATATTCCACTAATCAGTTCACTGCAACAATATCTACTTCTTTGATGCTATTTTGTGCTAGCCAGCCATATGAATCACCTCCCATAACTCAATAATTCAAGATGAATTGTAGTTTACAACTGCTTCTACGTTTGTTTCTCCAACATCGGGTGAATCGACTGAATCATTAGATCCAGTTGAATGTTGTGGGGAGGTATTCGACGTAGGAATTAAAGGAGTATAATCTTCAACATTGCTTGTCAAGTCTATAATAGTAATTGGTGTGTACTCTTTAGAATCACTAGTTAAGTCTATTATATTATCCATTACCTAACAATAGAAACAAAAACACATATATTAAATACATTATAACATTGAAATACATTTGGATGAAATCATTAATCACATAATCATTTATTCATCTAATTTAACTTCTATAATAAATTTTAAAAAGAAAATGAATATATTTGCTCCTAACAAAATTTAAATTTTTTACTCATTTTATATCTCTTTAATTTTATTTTATTTTAAATTGACTTCCCCTAAACAAATAGTGCGACTAAAAAAAATACAAAATTCATGAGAAATAGCAACAAATCAAACATTTTAATTTAAACTTGCATTTAAAACGTTAATATGCTTTTCTACATTTCAAAGCCTAATATGATTTCCTAATAAAAGAACCTTTAAAAATATATGAAGAATGAAAAACCATTAACAAAAAGAGTAAAAGGAGTGCAAATTTTAAAACTTAATATTAATAAATTTTTAAATAAGACAAGAGTAAAGAGAGGGATAACTAAAAATAGACTTGAGATAAGTGTCCTATCTACATAATCCAGTTATTTCAAAAAAAAAAAAAAGTTATCAAGATTTTTAAATTTAAAGCAATAGAAATATAAATATAAAGCAATCCCCTTTTATAGACTCGTCCAAAAAACAAACTTGCCATAACTTCCACAAAAATAGTTTACTAAATTCTCCTTATAGAAATCTTACACCTCTATTAGAGGCTTCATGCCTACTTCTCTTGCCACACTTACGTGGTCACTAAATCCATTTAAAAAAATCAGGTAGAATGGAAGTCTCACAACCACTTAGTGGTTATTAGCCATTATGAATACAGTTTAGAATGCCTTGCAAAAAGGCATGCCCACTAGGGGAAATGTACCAATAGCCACTAGGGTTAACTTCACGCATTCGTGCAGAGTGTAAAATAGGTTCAATTTCAAATTATTTTTTTGGGCTTCTTCGTAAGCAAGTTAGGACCTTAAAAGAAAAAATTTGGCTTGGGTATTTAAAACGCACCTTGTGGAACCCGTAAGTGAAAGGTGCTCAAAAAGGGTGTTTTTAAACCTTCGTCCCTTACATCTTTACCACTTCGCTAGTACCTGTTCATTTAGACAACTAATAAAAAACCACAAAAATTTTAGGTGTTTTCAATAATTTTCAATGTGTTTTATTTTTTTTGGTCAACTACACATTCAGTAGTGAACATATATTGGTGTAATTTGTAAATTTTTATTGGCATAATTAAAACAATGTAATGACTAAAATGGAAATGGTTATTGGGGGGTCAGGTGAACAAGGAGTAAACAACAATTGGATCATGAACGACAATTGGGGGTTTTCCCCTACACAATATTGCTACGATTTGAAGTGGTTAAAAAAGGTAATAAAATATATTTACGAATGCAATTTAAAATGCCTTGAGAAAAGGCATGAATATCTCGACATACAACAAATTCACTGCTAGTAATTCATCGATGGAAAATTCACTGTCAATAATTCACCTCGGTAAAATTCACCGCCATAACAATTCACCGCACGAAAAATTAATTGCATGAATTTTTGATGGTTAATTTTCCATGGTAGTGAATTTTCCCGCGATGAATTTTCCATAGTGAATTGTTGGCAGTGAATTTTCCTAGAGCCTCAACGCAGCTTTAAGCTATTGGCTTTGGCATTTAAAAGCTATATCAATAGCCACTTTGTGGCTTTTATCTTGAGGTTTTAATTTGCATTTTAAAAATAGTTTGAATATATATCAAATAGCTAAGTTACACAACCTTTTAATAGGTCATAAATATGGCTTTAAGCCCAAAAAAATACCATAATCATAAGCCTTCATTATATTTTTTGTAGTCAATGTACTAAAATGTTTCATGCATACTGTATGATGGGTACTAAAATGTTTCGTAATTGTGTATTTATAATTTTTGACAGTGGATACAAAACCTTCCATTTCATGTAATACGGTTTGCAAAATTTTGATTGTATTTTACAGTAAAAATCTCTAAATACATACAGCCAACAAATTTAGGCCCTGCATAATAATAACTGAAAGGGGTTAAAGAGACCAAAATCCTACAAAATCAAGCACATCCTCACAACTAATAATCCAAAAGCAAGCATTTTGAACTAAAGTAAAAACTACAGTAAAATTGTACAAATTTCTAATTAATTTGCAAACAAAAAAGAATTCCATTGCTTATATACTTGAAGAAAGTGAGGGAAAAATGTGTGTTGATGATGATGAATGTAAAATATGTGCTTCCGTTGATGAGATTAAAACTGTGCTTGCGATGATAGTTGTGCTTTCTAAAAAAAACCTGTAATTGCAAATTAAAGCATAAATTGTGTGAAAAAAATTTGCTTGGAATTGTAACAATGGAGTACATGTATTTATATTAATTTCCTGTAAAATCAAAGATTTGAAAACTCACAGCTTTATTAAAAATAAAGTATATTTTTTAATTGATTTTAGAAACTTAACAATTATGTCTACTTGAAGATATATTTAGATAAGATATATATAATTTAAATCTTTGATTTGTAACACCTCTCTAAACCTAGGCCAATAAGATAACATTTTTATTTTGATTTGATATTTTAACTGTTAAATGTTGTTATAATGAGATTAGACATTGATGATTAGTTATGATTCTGGATTACATGCTTCTATGTTATTTATTGTTATCATTGCTTTGTATGATGATTGGCAAGAAAGGGATGATGTCGTAACACTCATATTTGAGAGGCTTATGATATCATGACTCCCTTTCTAATGATTCATGTTGCTTTGGACTATATGTATATGCACATGTACCTTGACGTGTAATTGGAAGTGATGCAGGTATTGAGTATCGACTCTGCCTGGATCCACAGGCCTGAGCGTACTCATTTTCCCCAATGGTGGTTACTGGAGGTAGTCATAGGCCAAATTTCCCCTACCCTAGCCCATTGTACCCTGTTAGGGAAGTGTCTTCCTTATTGATGTCTTACTATCTAGTTACCTAACAATAACGTCTGGAGCACCTTTCAGCCGTATGTTCCGGCGCACCCTTCAGTTGTATGTGTTTTACCAGTATTTCTTATTGAGGTATTTTGTTATGGTTTTTGTGAATCTTTTATATGGCTATTTATTTTGGTTGTCGGTTTTATGATGCATTTTCATTGGTGTCTTTTCATGATTTCATATATGGCATTTTATAGTCTTTTATTAATGGGAGACTTAAATGGTTTTATACATGAGATTTTAAATAGGATATTTTAAATATTTTTATTAACCATTCGAGAGAATGATATATTTCATTTGGAGATTTTAAATAATTTTATTAATCCTATTTACGAGCTTTAATAGCTAATTTTATCAAATGCCTTATTGGATTTTTTTTTGTTTTGGGGAGAAAATAAAATAAGGGGTGGCCTTGTTTTGGATATGTATATAAAATATTCATTTTTTTTTTGTTTTGGGGGAAGAGTTATCTTTTAGTGAGGAAAACATAAAAGGGAAAAAAAAATATTTTGTGAGGGAGATATTTTTGGAAAGCAGAAGAAAATTTCTATGTGGGAGAAAGAGGAGAAAACCCCCACAATTTGGGCAGCTGAATTGTGCAAGTTTTTCTGAGAAGAAATTTGTGGGTAGTTGACTGTTGAAATCAGCGCGCCATTTGCCCCTTGCTGTCCCAGTTTGGAACCCAGCCGCACCTTCTTTTCGGAGTATTTCTTCATTTCAATTTTGGGGCAACATTGAGGTAGTTCTTTTGTGGTTCTTGAATCTCTTTAATTTCTGGTATTTTTGAATGCAACTCAGCCTGGGAATGGAAGCTTTGTAATTTCTTTATGGCAGAATTGTTTGTCTATTCTTTGTATGAATACCTTGGGGATGAATGATGTGTGTTTAAAATTCAATTTGAAGTTCTGTAGTCTTGCTTTATGGCAGATTTTTGATGCATTCTTGTAAATCTGAAATAGGTATTTGTAAAATTTGATTTCTAGGCACTCTCATTCTTTTCTCTTTTTGCCCAAGTTGCTTAAAAATATTTTTTATTGCTGCTCATTATACCCATGCTAAAAATGAATTTTAATGGTGGATTTCATTTGGAATGTCAAGATCTCAACTGGGTCTTTGGCAGATTTTAATTCCGGGCACTTTCATTTTTGCCCAAATTTTGTGCCCTCTTGTTAAATGACGTTTTTTGATGCTGCTATTAAACCGCTTGATGTAAATGCAAAATAAAGTTAGTTTTTGTGTAGAATCACTCATATCTCAAATGGATTGTTGTCCGATTTTTAATCCGAACACCTTTATATTTTCATGTTTTTCTTGCCCAACTTGGCAAAATGACGTTTTCATAACAACACCTCATTTTCGGTTTTAAACTCAAAAATTAAAGGTGAATTCCATCTAGAAACATCGAAATATGAACTGGGTCTTTGTCCGATTTCTAATCTAGACACTTTGAAATTTTATGTAATTTCATGCCTCTACTTCATGATTGAAATCAGCTATTTGAGTGATTAGTAACAATGTTTGTTTGATTGTTTTTAAAAAGATTTAGTGATGGATTTTGTGGCTTTTTCTCTGTTTGACTTTTGTTATGGATTTCTCATTTTGTTAAATGAGAAGGCCTATCCGTCTACAGGGCATTGAGTTATCCGTCTGTAGGGCGTTGATATAGGCATGATTAAGTCTCCTCATCTATAAGAGAGGTGTGCATAGTTTCATGTGGTGCCATCCCTTTGAGCACAGATGATGATATTCCATTTGGTCAACACTTTCGTACTTTATACCATAGTAGTCATGAGTAGTTCCCAGCATGTTATTGCATGAGCATTTACATGTTGTGATATTGGCTTAATGCATTGTATTTCATGTTTGATGTGAGTGTTGGTCATATGTTCCCTTACCTTGTCATTTCTGCTTGGGCCTTGTGACTACCTCTGAGCATGATGGGGTGGCCTCTTTTGAGTCCACATGGTAAGGAGGCGTTACCACTGCCATTGGGGACCAACGCACAGGTTGTTGGGGCACCAGTTGGAATCATCCCCTCTTTTGTATTTATCTTATCAAATGATGTATTTTATTCATAGCAATGCTATTGTACTCATACTTATTCTTTTATGGTCATTGTACTCTCATGAGAGAGAAAGTAATTATAAATTTAATGAGAAGATATGTGATGATTATGTTTGGTTTATGGGTTCCGATGTTGGTATCAGACTCACGTGTGTTATGATAATTCTTTTATAGTTTTTCCTTCATTATTTTTCCATGCAAAAATTAGATCTTGTTTGTATTTTTCCTCCATGTGTTAGTCTGCAAGGTTCTGGCGCATCGCCACTTTCTATTTTGGTCTTTGTTGCCACTGTTAAAGTTCCAGAGCAGTGCTGAAAGTTCTGGAACAGCGTTGTTAAAGTTTTGGAGCAGTGCTGCTAAGGTTCTAGAGCAATGCAAAAGTTCCGGAGTAGTGCAGAAGTTCCAAAGCAGTGTTGTCAAAGTTCTGGAGTAGTGCTGCTAGAGTTCTAGAGCAGTGCTGTCAAAGGTTCTGAAGCAATGCAGAAGTTCTGGAGCAGTGCCGCCAAAGTTTCGGAGCAATGCTACTAGAGTTCGGGAGTAGTGCATAAAGTTTCAGAGCAGAGGTTTCAAAGTAGTGCAGAAGGTTCCAAAGCAGATGGTTCTGAAGTAAAGGTTCCGGAGCAGAGGTTTCGTAGCTAGAATTTTCGTAGTTGGAACTTCCGTAGCTAGAAGTTCTGTAGTTGGAACTTCCATAGCTAGAAGTTTCGTAGCTGGAACTTCCGTAACTGGAATTTCTAGAGCAGGAAGTTCAGGAGCAAGTTTCTGGAGCTATTATGTTTGCTCTTGTTTGGATTTTCTCTGGAGGGTGGATTAGTTCTCTTCTTTGGGTTATGTTCGGCCATGATTGGCCATGTTTGTTTTCGGTATATCGTTTTTACTACCGCTTTATGTGCAAGTTATTCGTATGTTTTCAAAAAAAATTATCTAGTCCTCTTTTGGCTCTTACCCTTTGGGGTTGTGTAGCGGGATGTTACATGATTTTTGTTTTAGATTTTAAAAATTATTTAAATATTTGATTTGTAGTTTTGAATTTATAAATTATTTAAATCTTTTATTTTTGTATAGATTAAAAACTAACAGCTTTATTAAAAATAAAGCAAATTTTGTAATTGATTTTAGAAACTTAACAATTATTCTTGTGTGTAGATATTAATAATTAATAATTTATATCTTATCTTTATTTGAATTTTAGAAAAAAAAATTAACAAATTATCATTTTTTAATGTTTCCATAATTTCAGCTACTTAAAATAATTAAAATATTAATGGTATAATATTTTATTGAGATATATATAATTGAAATCTTATCTTAAGATATAATAATAATTATAATAAAAATTGAATTATTCAATTAAAGTAGAAACTTAACAATTTTGATAATGTTTTGGATAAGGATAAGAAAGTGATGGTGGATTTTTTTAAATAAATATTTATAATATTCTCTTGTTTTTTGATATTTTTAAATAAATAAATATTATTACTCTTTTTGCTTTTTTGTTTTCTTTTGTTTTTGATAAGGATAAGACTGTGGCCATGGATTTTTTAAATAATTATTGTGTTGATTTATTTATTTTTAAATAAATAAATATTATAAATGTCTGTTCTTTTTTGTTTTTCTTTCATGGATTGTGTTGGCCTCCTATAGACATTGTGTTGTCATTGTAGGGTTACGCCCCTCAGCGTAATAAAAATAATTATTGTGTTGATTTTTTATTTTTTAAATAAATAAATATTAACCCCCAAAAATCCATCTAGGCAAAACCATTTTTCATCAATCTGAGAAAAATCATTTTTTAGAGAGTGGAAAACCTTCCACATGTCTTCAAAGAAGGGGCCTCCACTTCCACAATATCATATCCACACCCCCTACAGATTTCACCACCTCCACCTTCGCCCCTACGGAGTTGATTTCTTGATCACACACTACAATTTCCCCATTCACTATCGTTGGGGCGAGCATGTCATCCAGCATAGATTGCTGCAAGGAGTAATAGGCAAAAAATTTGCAGGAAATCCCTTCATTTAACAGATAGCAACATGATGATGTTAAAATGAAATATAACACAAAAAAATAATCCAGTGGTGTACAGATTCCAAAAATTTAAATTCACTAAAACTGTGGCAAGCGACTTACCTAAAGATTGTGCACAAAGTATGTCGTGTTGTTGCCGATGATAAAAAATCAAGCAGAGCTTGCAATAAAAGTGTGAAACCCTCGTTGAAACCTTATTTTCAGGCTGCAGCTTGCCACATTGGAGAAGTGGAAGGTCAATACCAGGGATGAAGAGTTTGTAGGAGCGGAAAGCAACAACAGTGCAGAACAAGAACGAGAACGAGATTTTTGAACTAAAGTGAAATAAGGTTTATCTCATGCTATCTATGGCCAACGTTTCACTAAGCTCTGAAGGTCGATTAAAAAATAGTACTCTTTGCAACAGGGAAAAAAGAATCTTCCTACAACTATTGCCATTTGATCCATAGAGCCTTCAATGTTGATGACTTCAAATAACACAAATCTTCAGACGGTGGAGGGGTGAAAGTTGTTATCCCCTTGTAGCCCTAGAAGCTTTACCTATGCTCTCTCCAGTGTCGTGTTGTGCAGGATGTGGAGGAGCGGTAACTAATAGTGGTGGGGAAAGCAACAAAAAATGGTGAAAAATAGCAGAAAAAGGGAAAAAAATGATGAACAATTGAGGTTTGTTACATCGTAGTCCTAGTCAATCTACATCATTGTCCATAAAAAGGGTTTCAAAACTTGAGCGTGGGGATGCCTTCGGCGTTAATTATATTTTTAGCTTCTTATATTTTATTTGTCTTTTGTTCAAAATTTTATTAACACAAATTCTATGATAAATTTTGTATTAGATTGAATAAATTTTCTATCATTGCAATTTAACTAGTATATATACCTTAAATATTTTTTATTTATTTTTATAAAAGGTGTAAAAACTTTATTGAAAATCAAAAGAGAACACTACAACCAAAACCAAGGGAGCAAGCCCCAGAAAACCAAAGAAGCACCAAAGCAAGAACAGAAACAAAATCAACTATCTTCCAGTATCCTTCTATCCTCTTCAAGGACTATATCCAAGTCTTGACGTAACTCAGGGGAGACCTGCATCCAATACTCAATCTTCCAGCCAGTATCATGCTCAGAAGCCCATTTAGCCAAGCAATCAACAACCCAATTCCACTCCCTCGGGATATGAACAAAAGAAACCACCTCCATCCTGGGGAAAACTTGAAGAATACGGTGAACAACTGAAGCCAACTGCAAATTAATATCAGACTTCTTTCTCTCATTCAACAGATTAATCAAGAGTTTTGAATTAGCTTCACAAATAACCTTATGCCATCCCAAAGAAAGGGCCCGCTCTACAGCATAAATAATTGCCAAGCCTTCCATGAGATTGACAGTCTTCTCCCCCTCATGAATAGAGAAAATAAATATCACTGAACCCCCTGAATCCTGCCAACCCCACCAATCCTAGCAAGCCTAGGATTACCTCTAGAAGATCCATCAGAATTGATCTTTAAGACTCCAGCTGGAGGAGGAAGCCATCTACCCAGCCGTTGCGCTCTCTTGGCCCCATGTTTGCATCTCCTGGAACCCCCAGAAGAAGAATGTCTCCCCTGAAGTCCCAATCTATCCACCAACTCAGCATCCCCTTTTCCCAGGGGAAAAACACTTCACTCTTGGCCACAACCGACTCTTGTATCATACCTAATATACACATCCACACCTGCTGACCCACCAATTTAACACCTCAGAATATTCTATGATTCCGCTCCAACCAGGTCTGTCAAAGAGGAAAAGTAGGACCAACATACCAAACATCCTACAAAAAGGAGGCCAACGAGGGGGGTCTTCCCATACTATCCCAGAACTCCACCAAATAGGAAGCATGAACACAAGGTTTCTTCCAAACCTCCCACCACCAATGCAAAAGTTGCACATCGAAGGGACATCGAAAGAACAAGTGTGAGGAATCCTCTTCCGCTTTCCCACAAAGAACACAAACTAAAGGCCCCTGGAAACCACGCTTACAAATGTTATCCCAAGTCAAGGACCTATTCCACGCTAAAGTCCAGACAAAAAAATTACATTTAGGCCATGATAGCTTACTCCACACCCTCTTCCACCATTGAACCTCTGCCCTAGCCAACTTCTGATCTAATAACACCTGATAGCCACAAGCAACAGAGTAAATCCCCTTTGGATTGTGAGCCCAAGCAATAATATCCTCTTCCCATAGAGAACTGCAATGCCTACTACAAAGAATTGCTTTAAGCTCGGCCCTACCTTCCTCCTCACTCACATCCATCCACTGTGTGGGATCCTTCCAACAAGCCTTCTCCAACTGCCCATAAAAAGAAAAGTACTTGAAGTCACTCACCCTAGACCAACCAACCACAAGAAATCTCTAGCTCAATGGAATCAAGTGAGGAAACTGAGAGATAAGCGAAGGGAAACCATCCAAAGAGTCAGACCAAAAAAGAGCTTTCAAACCCTGTCAGAGGATCCAAAATAAACCTTCCTTAATGAGCTTTGCACCCTTCTGAAGAGTATTCCAAATTACCGACCCTTTCCCCTCAAGAGGGTACCTAAGGAGATCATGTCGAGGGATGCCAGGGAAATACTTATGAGATAATATCCTGGCCCACAATTGATCCTGCTCCACACACCAACGCCAAAAAAGCTTAGCAGCCACAACCACTCCAAACAATGTAGATTGTCGAAGTCCCAAACCAACATATTCCCACTTGACCAGGCTCCACTTAGAGGACGACAAGCATCCAGCCCATAAAAATTGTCTCTCAAGAGAGTCCAACTCCTTAAGAAACCCAACCGGAGCCACTTGAAGCATACATCTGTAAGTAGGGAGTGCTTGCACAACTGATTTAAGAAGCTGAACCTGCCCCAGAAAAGACAACCATCTATGTGTCCAATGATTGACTTTCACCCAGAACTTATCAATGATATTCTGCCAAGAACCCTTGGGAAGACAACCAACAAAAATTGGAATACCCAAATATGTAAAAGGGAGAACCCCTATCTGAAACCTCAAAATGTTAGCAATTCTTCTCTGAATGGGGGCGGGTGTATGAAGAAGAAGATGGAAGAATTATCTTCATTAATCAATTGCCCCGATGCCACTAGGTAAACATCCAACAACTGTCTCAAAAAAGTAGCTTCCCTGACAGTAGCAATCCCCATCAAGGCAGTATCATCAACAAACTGCAAATGAGACTACGGAGGCAAGTCTCCACCCCAATTCCAACCCTAAATGTTGCCTAACCCAACATTTATTTTCAACAAACACCCAAGACCTTCAACAAAAAGAAGAAATAGGTATAGGGATAGAGGGTCCCCTTGGCGAAGACCCTGAGATGCCCCAAAAAGTTCAGAGTGATCTCCATTTATCAGTACCGAGAAGGATACTGACGTAACACAACTTATAACCCATTGGATCCATTCTTCACAAAATCCAAAAGCACCAAGGATCTTCCAAAGGAAGGACCATCTAACCCTATCATAGGCCTTAGCCATATCCAACTTAATAAATATAGTCTTCTCTTAGGAACTGGCCATGGAGTGGATGGTCTGAGAAGCAATAACAACCCCGTCCAAAAAAATTTGACCCGCAACAAACCCACTTTGTTCCTCTGAGATCAACACTTTAAGCCACTTCTTCAATCTCTCAGCCATTAACTTCGTAATAATCTTATATGCCACATTGCAAAGGGAGATAGGCCTAAACTGAGTTAACCTATCCGCTCCTTCACACTTGGGAATGAGAGCAATGAAAGTGGAATTAAGAGCATGCAACATCTACTTATTCCTCGGAGATTCTTGAACAACCGCTAGAAGGTCCAACTTTATGATTTCCTAGAACTCTTGAAAGAACTCTATTGGGAAACCATCAGGGCCAGGAGCTTTTCCCCTCTTAATCTGAAACACAATCTCCTCCAACTCCTCTAGAGAAATCTCCCTCATCAAATACTCATTCGCCTCCCTGGAAACCAATTGAGGGACACACGAAAGAACCTGTTCCTCCTCGACTAAACCCCCTTGAGAATCCTCTTTGAAAAGAGTAGAAAAATACTGTGATGCCTTAGTTGTGATTTCCTAGAATGAGACAACACGATCCCCTCTGTTGTTAACTAACACAAAGATAGAGTTACCATGCCTCCTGGCCTTCACACAATTAAAGAAAAAAGTAGTATTTTTGTCCCCTTCCTGTAACCAGTCAATCCGATCCTTTTGCTTCCAATATATCTCCTCATGTAACTCACATTCCTCCACCACTTTCAAAGTTCTAGCTACTTCTTTCAAAAGATCCTCTGTAACCCCATTATCCTGAATCAATCTTGTAACATTATTTAACTCTTCTTGGGCAGCAGCCTTATCATGAAAAATATTGCCAAAACACCGACGATTCCACCTTTTAAGCTGATACTTGAAAAATTGAAGAACCTTAGCAAAGGTATACATTGCAGTACCAAAAGCAGGTCTACCTATCTTCCACCACACACCCACTTGGTCAAAAAGAGTAGAGTCTTGTAACCACATAAGCTAGAATTTGAAGGAGGGAGATCGAGGCGCTCAAGCAGAGATGATGCTAAGCTTGATAGGCCAGTGGTTCAAACCCCTCCAATCCAAAATTTCAGAGGAGGTTGACCACAAGTCACCAACCCAATAACAGGAGACCAAGAACCGATCCAGCCTCTCAGTGACATAGTTCTCACCCGTTCTCCTATTATTCCAAGTAAAATGACCATTACTGGGCTAAACATCAACAAGATTTAGATCAGAAATGATATCCCTGAGAAGCAGTGTAGAAGGCTCCAATCGAACAATTCCACCCCTTTTCTCATAAAACTCCACTATAGCATTGAAATCCACAGCCAAAATCCACGGGTGAAAAGGAGCTAGGCTACGAACATATCAAAGATGGGACCATAGAAGCTACTTACCCTAATACTCAATAGGCGCATACACATTAGAGAGGAGAATACATTCTCCTATCACAAAGCAAGAGGCCACCAACGAAATAGCAGACCTAGAAGAAATCCACCAGAGAGGGTAAATCCTCTGTGGGTTCCATAAGCAAGCCACCCCCCCGAACGCACCGTGAGCTCCAACACACTGACACTTTCCATACTTCCATAGCTTAGGTACCATATTCACCATACTCTCCACATAAAGCTTAGTTTCCTAAAGAAAAAGAACATCCGAAGATTGATTCCTAACCAAATCATAAACTTTTTGTCAAGGGCCACTGTTCAAGTCCCTTACATTCCAAGATAAAACAATCATTTCTAGGTACACAAGAAGTGAGAATCCAGGGTCTTAACTACCCTTGACTCCACCAGAGTCTCCCCAGTTGATTTAATCTTTTCCAAATCCTTTTTCCTACCCAGCTTGGGGTTCTTCTCACCAACCCCTTTCTTTGGATCCTTTTGTTGAATACCCATGCGAGAAGAGGAAATGGAGTTCTTCCCAACTTCCACACCAATCTTAATAGGCAAGGGAGAACCCTCTCCCCCATTCATCAAAGCCCCAATCACAGGATCCGGTCTAGCCGAAACAATCAAATGTTGATCCGTGTCCATCTGCCCGACACCTGTGTCCTACACAACCTATATAACCTCAGAAGGAGGCCCATCCTTTCCTAAACCCAAAGCTCCTTGATCCAAGTTCATCAAACTCGAATTCACTTCTTGTTGGCTGAGATCATCCAGCACCTCAAACCTGTTAAAAGAAACATCATCCTGCCTCTCCCCCAGAGTCCTCTTCTACCCCTGATTTCTATTGTGAGCTTTGACAGGAATATATCCATCTTCCCTAGTACCATCACCCAGAATAGGCCCCTTCCCCTTATCAACCCTAGGTGGATTGCGTGAAGTTTGGCCAAATTGGGTCCCTACCGACTTAGCCCTAGGGCACCTGCGTTGCAAGTGTCCAGACTCATGACAAAATCGACACCGAAAAGGAAGAGTTTCATAGTCTATCTATTGCACCCATGTATATGATCCTGCACTCACTTTCACAGAATTTGGCAATGGCATGCTTAAATCAATTTCTACACAGATACGAGCAAAAGTCATTACCTTTTTAAACTACGTCTGTTGTGAAGACCCAACTGGTTTACCAAGCATTGAAGCCACCAAATGTAGGACATCCTCTCGCCAACATTCGACTAGAAACCACGGCAGTCAAACCCACACTGGAACCCTATTCGGGAGCTCCTCAGTCGGATTGAAACCTGCATGCCACGGCTTCATAAACAAACCCACTTGGTTATAGAAATAGGACCCCCCTCAAAAATCTTATTCTGATCAGCCATGCAATCAAATGAAACCATAAAGTAATTATTAGCTAAGAGCCTAATCTCCATTTCTCCTTTTGGCAGCCAAGTCCTCTGAGCCCAAGATTCCAAAAATTGCAACGAGACCCTTAAACCCATAAACTTGCAATAAAAGGAGTGTTTCAAATATTATTCAATATCATCTGCCAACAACTCCATCGAGATAACCAATTTTGGTCTCTCCTTACATCTTTCCAAACATCCATTAATTTTCATAATTCTAGGTCCTCCAGACGATCCAGAACTATTCATCTCTTGAACCGGCGTAAACAAATTATTATCAAAAACCTTCGCACCCTGTGTCGGGGGTTTTGATCCAAAAGCTAATCAAAAATCCATCTTGGGGCTAATCCCAAATGACTCCCCTCGCGACACGACTCAGAACAAGACCAAATGCGAGCATGCAAGCCCCTGAGTTGAGAGAACAGAGGAGAACACTCATGCGAGGGTTACCACAATACCCCTCCAGCTTCACCCACAACCCTCCAAAACTCACAAGTTTCAGTTTCAAAAAGAACCGCCATACCCCCAAGCAGGAAATCACACAACCCACGGAGAATGGTTGTGCACCAAACCCCACAAAACACCCAACAACCTCAGCCCCATGCAAGCCTATCAGACAGACCGAACCCTACCAAGCGATAGCACACCAAATTCCACCCGGTCACCACCATGCACAAAAAACGCAGGCCCAAACCTATCGGCGCAAGCCCAACACCCACCTTTGCGCGCCAAGGAAACCAGCAACAGAAGAATGTAGACACAGCCGCACACCACCCAGAATGCAGGAAAGCCCCCCCCCACTGCGCACCAGCGAGAACTCACGAAGAGCGAGCTAGGGCACAAATGCCCTAGCTCGACCAACAAAGCTCGACATCACCATCCAACCTTCTATATACCTTAAATATTAATCTATATAATATGCAGAGATATATCATTTTGAAGATCTATTTTATTTATTTCTTAAAAAAATAAAATGAAATAACATTATGTTACATATTTAATTTTGTAGTTGGGGTTAGAGTTATGTTCAATATTTTATTATTAATAACTCTCTTTCTTTTTCATTTTTTTTAAATAAATAAATATTATTAACCAAATTCTTAATTGGAGAGAACTATCTAAGATTGATTTATTCAACTAAAGTAGAAACTTAAAAATTTTGATTTTTTAAAATAAATATTTCTAATATGTCTCCTCCTTTTTTATTTTTTTAAATAAATATATATTATTAACTCTCTAACAAAAAAAAGAAAGAAATATATATTTAAATTTAAAAAAATCAAAAAGCACAAGACATATTAGAAATATTTATTTAAAAAAATCCACATCACTTTCTTATCTTTATCCAAAACATTATCAAAATTAAATAGGTAACCATAATCATTAATGGTATTTCAATTTTTTTAAGAAATAAATAAAATAGGTCTTCAAAATGATATATCTCAGTGTATATTATATATATTAATATTTAAGATATATATACTAGCATTTAAATTTATAACCTGTCTTTTGATTCTTTGTTTATTCTATTTTGTATTGCCTAATCTTGATGGGAATTTGACAAGTCTCTTTGGGTTTTCAAATTCTAAATTGTATGATTTTCTTTTATTGTTTTTTTCAAATTTCAAATTTGAGTGACTCTATTTTGTGCTTTGAATGGATAGGTGTGTCATCGGCACTAAGGAAACTCCATCAGACAAGGTAAATTTCAAACTAAACACCAAATACATAATGACTTGTTCTTTGTCCTTTCTCTTCCACTAAAGATATTTATTTTCAATTTTTTAAGACTAATTTGGAAAATAATTTAAAATTGTGATAGTAAGAGTTTTGTAAGTTGTTTTAGTAGTGGAGAAGTGAACAAACTTTATCAAAAAATTTAAATTTTTTACTTTTGATCTTTAAACTCAATAATATAATTTGGAAAATATTTATTTTCAATCTTTAATATTTATTTTTAGTCTTTTTTAAGACTAATTTGGAAAATAATTTAAAATTCTGATAGTAAGAGTTTTGTAACTTGTTTGTGTAGTGGAGAAGTGAACAACCTTTTTCAAAAAAAAAAAAAAATTACTTTTTACAAAATTGTACAAAGTTCAATTGGGTCTACTAAAAAACAAATATTAATACTTCATCAAATGCACTAAAACAAAATTAATATGCCAACAAGTTTGTAGAGATAAATGATGTAGGTGAATAATATTTTGCTTCATGATAAATATTTGGTATGTCAAAGTAAATTAATTTTAATATAATAATATAATTATTATTTTTTTAATATAATGAAGTGTGAATCTATCATAAATTGTTTGATTGTTAAATCATTTAACATTTAATTAAAAGTTAAATCATTTTAATAAAAATAAATTTTAATCATTCAACCTAACAAATATTAATAATAATAGAGGAATGAAGAAGGCAAAAATGGGTGTGGGTGGCAGGGGGCACGAGGGGGTGGGATTCAAATTTTTTGAAGGCGACCAAGATGAGGACGGTGGCTCTCTCCCCTTTCTCTGCGCTATTATTGCTAAGGTGTCGTGGAGAGGTGCCTTTTGTATGGCTACTAGAGCTATCGTTGTGGTTGAGCCTGTTGGGATTGAAGCAACTTTTTGCTTATGTGTTTCTTCTCTGAAGTGGGTTCCTATGGTTATTTGTGATGTGGGCTCCTTTGGGATTGGTTTGGGATTCCTAGAAGTTTGTGAAGGGGATGTTTCTTTCACTCTGTGGTCTCCGACTTTCCTTTATACTGGTGAACGTTGTTCTGTGGCTGGTCTTGGATTGGTCCTGGGTGTTGGCTCGTGGCTAAGTTTAGGCTCCAGGTGGGTGTCTTCTCCCATTTATTGGAGTTGTGCCTTCTCTCTGGCCCTACTATTGGTGTTCCTCACTTCGTCTAGCTTGTCCCTCACATTTGGGGGTTTCTTTGCTGATGTTTGTTGAGTTGTGGGAGGGCAATTTTTCCCTTTCTCAAGCTTCTTCCATGTTGTGGGGTTCTTCGATGTTGCTTTTCTCTGGTCTGTGGCTGAGAGGCCAAGCCTCTATCATGTTCTTCAACCTCTCCTTTTTTCTCCCAAGATCTTGGTTGGGGACTATGGAAAACCTAGGTTTTTTGAACTTTTGGGGCTTTTCTTCTCTCTGCCTTTGTCGAGGCTCTTGACTCTGTCTGTGGGTTTCTTTTTTCTTGTGAGTGTTTGTGTTTGGCCTTCCTCCTTCATTAGGTGGGGATGTTCTTATTCAGTGATGCAACCCCACTTTTTTGTGCTCCATAGAGATGGGGACATTGGTAAAGTGGCGGTGTGTAGGTTACTGGGACTCTTCTCCTCCTTGTTGGAGTGTTGGTGCTAACTTCACTCTCTTTGGCTGGATCCTTCCCCTCTAGTGTTTGAGCTTGGTTGGTGGTGCCTCGTTTCTATGGATGCGGCTATTTTGATTCATATTGGTGCTAGCCTTGAAGTTTTTTTGGTGAGGCAAGCGTATTTTGGCTTACCAGTTTAGTGTGTGGATGGTGTTGTTTTGAGTGCTAAGGGTACTATGGACCCCATAATTCTGCACATTATGGTTTTGATGGGGCTTTTTTCAAAGTTAATCTTGGTGGTTTTGTTGTTGTTAAGAGGTGCTTTCCCTTTGGAGGGTGCTTTAGCTCAATATTTTTTAATAGTTGAGTTGCTTCTTATTGCTTCCTTTTGGTACTTGATGCTCGTGTTGCCATGGGATGAGGTGGCTTTTCATTCTACCAGAATGTTAGCTTCCTACTAGGTGCTATAGTTGGGGTGTCCTATGGAGGTGGAGATAGCTCCTTTTGAGGAGGATCCCTCTCCTATTGAGGTGGAGATGGTTGTTGTAGTTTCTATGGGATATCCCCTTTCTCTCTGTTGGTTCCTTTTGAGGTGGAGCTTGTTTGGGCAAGAGATTGTTGGCTCTTGTAGTTATGTTTCTCATTTCATTCTCTCCTATAGAGGGGAGCTCTCTCTTATTGAGGTGGAGATTGAGTTGGCGCATTAGGCGGTTTGGTGCTACAAGTTGGCTATTGTTCCTTTGTGTTATGTTGTTCTCATGGACTCCCCTTTTGTGAAGGACATGCATTTTTATGGGAGCTACGGTTTTAAAGATGTTGGTGTTTGGAAGGTACTACTTTATGGAGGCCTTGAAGTTCATGTTGTCTTGACCACCCTCAGGACCTAGATGTTGGTAGGGGTTGTTGCTTTTGTAGCCTGGTTGCTTTTTTGGCTGCTTGGAGGGTGGCTTGTTGGTCTGTTATGCTAGAGGTGAAGCCTAATTTGAAGAATATTTGTGGTACAAGTACTTGTAGGCCCGTTTTGCTAGCTGTGAGGCCTCTTTTGCTATTTGGTCCCATTTATTTCTCTTGTAAAGGTTGGTGGACCGTCTAGTTTCTTCACCCTTAGGGTGACTGTTGTTTTTTTGTTTACTAATCTACGACTCTGTTTTAGCCTGTTGGCCTGTTCTGCTGGCATTGTTGTCATCCTTTTGTTGTTTTGCTTATTGCAGTTTGTTGTTGTTCCTTGTATTGCTACACTAATTGCTAAATCCTTCACTATGTAAAAGGGTTAGGGCCCTTTCAAAATCCCTGCTTATCTAATAAAAAAAACTTAATAATAATTTTTAAAACAATTATTCAACCAACCATTATTTTATAATATGTTTATTTATCTTCCTAATTTTGATATTTTATTTTAGTGGTGTTTCAATCTCTATAAAAAGATGCATAGTTGATTTGAAGCTATCACTTCTTTGTTGGAACTTTTCTTGCACAAACATCATTTGGTAAATGGCCTACCAATTGACCTATTGTACTACACAAATGAACCCAAAAAATAGATCAAAATTTTCCCTAATTTACATTATATTAACTCCCCCAATTTGGCCACCTGCAGCCTAAAAATAAGGTTTCAGTGAGGGTTTTACAATATGTTTATTAAAATTAAAATTACAACCAAGATCCTAATAATGAGTACATATAGGTTTTAACAAAACTATTAAATACTATAAATAAATATTTTATAATTATTAATTAATAATTATTATATTCTTATTTAATATAAAATATAATTAGTATATTATATATTTTATATAATAGAAATTAAATTATATATAATATAATTATATTTATTATTATATATAATAGTATATATAGATTATATTAGTAATATACATTATATTCTATAATACAAAATATTAAATTATTATAATTAATAATTATTATATTTCTATATTAATCAAATAAAATTAATTTATAAAAAATATCATAATTTAATTGATCTTTGGATAGATTACGAAAAAGAAAACTATATGTACTACATAAAATAATATAAAAATATAAATAAATTTAATAATAATAATAGTAATTATAATAATATTTTTAAAATGACCTACCAATTGACTTCATGTATTACACAAATATATGCCAAACAAAAAACCATATTTTTTCCTAATTGATCTTCCACACAGCTCTTCGACATACCCATTGCACACCAAGGTGCGATTGCTAGTTTAAGTTTACCTTACCCTTTCACAAGGATTCAAACATCTTGAATTAACTTAACAATATCATATGTGATTAACAATATTTATCTTTTGAATTGTATTTATTTTATTTAATTAATTTTCAACAATTATAGCTAGCATGATAAGATCAGGAATAGTTTTTGATTAGGAAAAGTAGGTTTTGAAGGGGCCCTGAAACCTTTTACAACGAAGAGAAGCTGCTAAAAAGACTAAAATAATAAAACTCATAGCCCCCAACAACCAAAAAGCTGACAAAAGATAAAACCAGATAACTCGTCAGCAACCCAACAACAAAACATCAACAACAAGGCTAACCAAACAAAATCAACAGAAAAACTACAACATTTTTTCAAGAACATTGGCAAAGGCCATATTTTCCTCAATGACCCCCTCGTGCATCTCGACCACTCCTTTAGATCCTCAAATGAAATAGCTTCCCTTTTCTTGGTCTTGCTCCTCATTCTCAGGCACAAGCCAGCATCCAAATTCTTCTCCACAACAGGACCAATTTCCTCAGTCTTCTCCTCCAGATTCATGCGATTAACCTCCTCAATGGCCTTCTCATGCTCTCCTAAATCCAAAGACTTTCTAGTCCACTTTATGGCTTTCTCATTTAAAATAGAGAGACCCTTAGCACTAGATTTCAACGACGTGTTTCTAATGTTAACAATAGTCTTCAAATCATCATTAATTTTACTAATTCTTTCCTCCATATTAACAAACCTCTCCTCAAAAGTCTTTTGGACAGCCATTTCCAGGGATCTAATCCTCTCATGAGTTTTACCAAATCTATCAGCATCAGCAGCAAGTCTATCAAGAATTACATTCATAGTCTTAACCTTACCATTAATCAACCATTCCTTATGGTTTCTATGCACAAGCACAACACAAACATCTTGCCAGTTTTTAAGTTGGGTGTTGAGCTCCTTCACTTTCAAGAAAATCCACTTCACTAGTGAGATGAATTTGCGAGTTCCATCCTTTGCCATTCTATAGAACAAGTCCATGTTAACATCCTCCCAATTGATCGGTGGCGCAACTTGTGAACCAACATTCTTGACAAGATCCTCCCGAGCCCCCTCTCTATCCTCCAAGTCCTCCTCAACAGGGGAATCCTCCACTTCAATCAACTCCACTTCCACGTGGTGCTTATCTAACATATTTGTCAAGTCCGCGAGAATTTCCAGTCGCTCCACCTTCACATCACTCCCCTTAACCTACTCAGCACCAATAGGAGAGTCTAAAATAGCCTAGCTAGGGCCAACCCCCTTGGAACACCCCAAACCTTTATTCATTTGCTCAGTATCCTCCATAGGATGCTCAAAACTGTGAAGGCCATTATCTGGGACATGTTTATCCTTCGAAATAGAGGACACCTCCATATCACCAGAATTTTCATCACCCAGAACATGTTTGACATCAGGAATAGGGGATTTCTCCACAGCTCTAGAATCATCCACCTTTTGCTTGACAACACGCTTCTCTTTCTTGGGGAATTTTTTCTTCCCCTTCACATTCTTCTTAACCGAAGGCACCATGGTTTCCTTCATTTCATTATCAATTTCATAACCCTTAGTCCAAGAATCAGATTCCTCAGAAACCTCAACAGATTCACTATCCTCCTCCAACAACTCCCATAATCTGAATCATCATCCTTATAATCCCCTTCCCACTCCTCTGTTGACTCACCAGTATCATACCCAGTATTTTTTCCACCCTTTTTACGAGTCGGGGTCTTAGGAGAAACAGGAACCATCTTCAACTTAATGTGCTAAAAAATGAGATTCATAAGGCATTCATGGAGAATAGCTTTCCTAGGGTTCTTCCTATGGTCCTCGATACTTTTTTACATAGAAAGTAGGAGGTAAAAAGGAAACAAAAGCAAATAATTTTGGTGGAAATGATTCAATAACATGAACTGATAGCCATATATAATAGAAAACCTACCCTCCAGAGTGAAATATTACATAATGGCTAGAGCAATGTCCCTCCAAAGTGGCTTGATTCATTTGCATGCATACCCATCTCTACTAATTGACTTGAGCTTCTTCTCAACATTTTTGAGTAGGAGCCACCCATTGAAACCATAAATCAAATGAAGAAGCATGAAACACCCAAGAGATATCCCACTGCTGAAGAATAAGAGCCCACACATCCCAAGTATAACTGCAGCCAGCCAAAAGATGATAACAATCCTCAACAACTTCTTTACATAAGAAACACCTATTCGGTAGAGACATTCCCCTTTTCACAAGAATATTGAGAGTCAAGATCTTATCTTGACACAAAAGCTAGAAAAATATATTAATTCTAGGAAAAAGCTTCACATTCCACAAATGACCCCAAAAAGGAGGGGGGCCAAGTAGTCGAGTCTAAAAAGAGAAGGCCGAAGAAAAATAAAACTTACCATTAGGGGCAAACCTCCACACCACATAGTCATTAAGGAAATCAATAGGATATGAATCATAGAGAGAAAAAAAAAGAGAGGTTCCAAACCCTTGTTAACCAAATTGAGTCTAATCCATTTACCATGAAGAATATAATCAACACAAAAACACC
>VDFB02346522.1:0-34897 GCA_007258455.2 Sequoia sempervirens
CGTATACTGTTATATTTATTTTATTATTGTAGACAGTCCAATAACCAGAGGACGACCTAGTTTGTCTCTCATGGGTCTTAGTAACAAATCTCCTCAATTGTCATAATTAATTTTAATTACGTATCATTTAATATTAAAATTACATAAATGTGATAAAGCTGAATGTAAATCTAAGCTTTTTGGATGCATGAAATATTGCAGAACTTTGGCCATGTCATTGTCCTATAATTGTAGAGCATTTTGAAGACATAATTGAAGCTGACTCTTCACCTTGGAAATTTCTTCCAACACGCCATATGAAATCCCAAGTGTTGATTGCATTCTTGGTACCCCGTTTTTCTGCTTTGACAATAGGAGACCTGCTTTTGTGCCTTTACTAATTATTTCCAAGACACATGCAGTTTTTTCTTTTAACATTGTAATTTCCCTTTGTTCATTAAAAATTTATTTGGTATTCTTCCCCACAGATCTCAATATTGATCCAAGTTCCATCTTTTGCGTTTTCCCCTTTTGAGATTCATCCAATACATCTTTTGTAGTAACAATAACCGGCTATTGTCCCTTGATGCTCCTCTGCATGGTAATTGTTCCACTTTTCCTAAGATATTTCGCCTTTACTTTAGGATCTCCCACTAATAATGGGCATAATTTGAGGCCCTTTGAGTCTAGAACTCTTAAATGTTATACAAAATATCAATAAAAAATTATGTGCAAATAATAAATTGGATTTGGTTTAGCCTTGGTAAAAACTATAGAGGTGCCCTCTAGAGTTACGCTAGTTCGTTCACTTTAGTTTTTTTGACCCCGCGAAGGAAGAAGCCGTTGGATTTTGACCCGTTGATTCATAACCAGCAGCCAGCCCATCAGCATTTCAGTCAGCACCTCGCACCGATACAGATGCAATTGATTTAGTTGACCGAGCTAACCGAGTTGATCCAGCAACACCAGCAAAGCAAGCATACGAGTCTGCCTCCGTTGAAGCAGTTGATCCCGTTCCATCCCCCTTAGCCGTTATATCGTTCAGTATCCTAGCCAATTCGAGAACCATAGCCTGTTAATCCAGTTACAGATCCCGTTCCAGAGCCTACTTATGTTCCAAATAATGCATATCCTCTCGTTCAAGTTCGACCAGTATCCCTTTGCTCGGGTCCAGATTCACCCGCAGTAGGTCGAGATCCTATAGATGCACATCCAGTAGTATATCCACCTCATATACGCGAATACCACCCACTCGCATAATAGGAGGAGGCAGAGCCACTAGCATAAGAGGTTCAGTCTTCTTGGCTTCTAGAATTCTACTTTACCAAGGCATTCAAGTTCCTCTTCCTATATTTGTTTAGTTTCCTCAATTTGGTTTAAGGAACCTTCTAGCTCTGTCCACAACTTCTTTTCATTTTAGAAATGACTTATTCAACATCCTTTATACTAATACCATAAGGATCCATTTACATTTGGTATATGTTCATATGTCATATTGAGTTTGGAGGGTTGTAATTACAATTTTTTTAATTCCTTTAAGGACCCTAGGTTCTAAATTTTACTTCTAAAATTGGAAGGCTAATAATTTTTAAATCTTGGCTTGCATTATTGGGAGTTCATGAAATTCATGTTGAGATAATACTAGTGGTAGATTAGGATAAACCCGCAAGGATTTTTCTTAAGAGTACATCATCCAATTCATTAACATTTTGATGGTTCTCCATTATTCCCAATCTCTCTTGGGACTTTTTTATGGTAGGTGGGGTTTGGTCAGTGTTCCCTCTTTTCTTATTAGAATGTAAGGTTCCCATGAAAACCAACTACTAGTTCTCTTAATACCTTCTTTTATATAGTTGGGAATCTTGGACATTTTTAGTGAACTAACAACTCTATATGTTGGATGTATGTTGTCTCCTATTTATAGAGACTAGTGATTTGAAAAACACAATTTTTTTTTATGGTTAGTGATTTAGAAAGATGTGTTGGAGATTTTTTTAGGGTGTTTTATTAGGTTTTCTATTTTAACCCATGGTTTTAAAGCATTTGTAAATTAATTTTGATGTGTCTATTGATTTCCACACATAGTTAAGGGTTAAGTAAGATATTTTTAATTATATTGTCAATAGTTGAGCTTTTATGGAATAGTGAAGAACATTACTTTGGTGGATTTTTTCCTTAAATAATTTTCCCAAGTAAAATACTATGTATTGTAAACCAAATGAAAAATGATTGTAAACAAATTCTAGTAGAATGGGCTCAATATTTATGCTCATAAATCTTTTGATCATATTCTACACATTTTGTCAATTAGAAGATCCCATCGAGGGAAAAGATGATATTAAATGACAAAGCATTGCACAATGCATTAATTAAATAGCACCACAGAGATTACCATTGATACTCGCTTCGTTCAAGTCTTTTTCTAGATTGTAGTAGATAATTTCACCTCAATTTGAGATGGAGCCATTTGTGAGAATTATGTCAAACAAAGTCTCCTAAGCAATGTTTACATGCTTTGTATTTGTAGCTACTTACGACTTATTTAGAAGAACCATTGCATGTCCTACGATAATTACTCTTGAACCCTTATGATTATATAACCATTATGTAACAACAACGTAAACTCTAACTTTAAAGGACATTTCAAGAGATTCTATTATAATCTACCATGATCAATAAACTAGATAAAAAATAAAAACCATATTTATCCATAAACATCAAACATCAAACATTACTCATTATTATTAAGACAACATTTCACAATAAACATATCAAGCATAGGGAGTAGTCTCGAAAAATGGCGTCCCGAGCTTCTCATGGAAATCCTACTTTGGCGGCGTCCCGTGCTTCTTTGGCGCTAGGTGTTGGCACTGGCGTTAGTGGTAGGGATGGCTCCCAGAATGTCGGCGATGGAGCATCTACTGCGAAAGACTTTGGTACGGGGCCTGGTGGTGGTCGTTGCAAGGGCGACGACCATATGGCCAAGGTTAGGACTGTTGTGCGGCTTCGGTTTGGGAGGGCGACGACAGGAGGGTTCATCCCTGTCTCCAATGCAATTTCAGCGGATTTGTGGATTTGAAGGTGGAGACAAAAGAGGAAATAGAGGAGACCGTTACTGAGCTTTCCGAGACTGGAGTGATTTGTCGATTCAAGGGCTTTTGGCCTAACCTCCCTCAGTTGCACTCTTGGATTTCCAAAGAATGGCAACCTCTAATCTCTGGTAAAATTCTTATTTTCCCCATGGCTAAGGGGTTTTTTATGGCTAAGTTTGACAATGCTCAAGACATAAACATTATTCTTTGTGACAATTTTTTAAGTTGGGAGAATCAATTTCTGTTGATGATTAAGCCTTGGCACGTTGATTTCAACCCTGCTTCTGAAACTTTTAGCAAGATCCCGATTTGGGTTCGACTGCCTTACCTTCCCCTCCACTTATGGATTGACCCCCTTTTGGAGGAAGTGGGTGATGTCCTAGGTGATTTTTTGTTGGTAGATGCTGCAACTTTTTACTTACTTCATTCCACCTTTGCCCAAATTTTGGTTGAAATGGATGTTTCAAAAGGGCTGCCTGTTGAAATTTTAATTAAAACTTCTAAGGGTTCTTGGATCCAATCCTTGGACTATGAAGGAATTCCCTTCCGCTATAGAAGGTGTTTTAAAACAGGTCATGCTGATGCACAATGTGGTTTCGAGAAAAATGCTTCGATTTCTTGGTGGAAAGGTGCCTCTCAACAAAATTATACGGTTGAGAAGAAAGCTGATCAAAATAGGAGATTTTTTGAGGTGGTTGCTTCGGAATCACAAGCTCGTGAGGTATCCCCTTTGGATGTCTCATTTGGTGGGGTGGCTAAAGTTGAACATCATGTTGAAACCCCTAAAGATCGTGAGGTTGGGTCTATGAGTGCAGATCAAAATAGGTGTTTTTCAGAGGTGGGTGCTTCTGAATCACCGGGTCTTGGGACACCCCCTCCGGTCGTCTCTAGTGGCGGGGTTGCTAAGGCATCCCCCATTGAGTCAACGACTGCCATTTCGGGTGAAAGTGCTTCGGCTTCCCTATTTGGTGGCTCTTCAGAAAAGTCTTTATCTGTGCAAAGGAATCAAGATGTAACCCCTAATAATTTGGTTGCTGGCTTTCATCTTCTTGAAAGAAGCGAGCTGGTGTGGCATGGTAAGGCGGCGCAAGTGGAAGAAGGCTGGATCATAGTTAAGGGAAAAAAAGAAAAATCCTCTGGGCCTTCTTTCGACATGACTCTCCGCTCCCACAAGAGAAGTGTAAAATGTAAATCTTAATTGGTCTTGTTTTAGAGCTGGTCTTTTTCACTGGCTGCTTGCTGTCTTTTTTGCAGCCTTGCTCTTTTTTGTTAAAGGGTTCCGGATCCCTTCAAAATCTGTTTTTTCCTTTATCAAAAACATATCAAGCATAGGAGCTATTAAGTCATTACACAATGGTAACCCTTAATAGTTAAGGAGATAAGTTTACAACTAAGGAATCTTCTGACATAATATAGTCACAAATCAAGGGCCAAAACAAGTCTTGGACATATAGTTATAGGATATGCATTCCAAATAGGCATGCAAGCATAAGATCTCACTGAATAAAATTATGCTTCCATTGAATAAAATAAGGCCAAGACTAGGGGAATCATATAAAAGAAGTTAAGAAAATAAAAATAAAAATAAGTTCAATTGAAACATGCCCATTTCATTACTTGTGAAGAAAAATTATGGGTTGGTGGTATTTGAAAATCAAATCAACCAAAGTAACAAAAGAGGGTTAAAGGTTAGTTGAAGAGGGGGATGATGTAATCTCACATAAACCCTCACCATTTAGAATACACAAGAATTATCTTGAATACAAAGATAATTTAATATTTTAATAGTTTATTTTTTAAATGTTTTAAGTAAATTTTCTTCAAAATTAAATTTGGTTAATTAAGTATAAATACGTTTAGATTAAAAAATGATAAGTTGGAATTAATAAATTCAATAATTGTTATAGTTAATAAAACATAAAAGTGAGTGGTTATTAGCTCTATGATCAAAATGATTATCTTTGAAGAATATTCTAGAATATTATGTGTTTTTGTCTTAGAAGTGCAACCTTTTTGTTAGATGAATCTTTCAAACTTTATGTTCATCTTGAATTTTGTCTAGGTTAAATTCCAATAGTTTGTGTCAAGTTTGTAAAAAGATTCATTCGTTGGCTTCAAACTTGACCCTACAATTATATACTTTGCTCATCTATTCACCTAATATATTTATCTTATCTACTTCTTCCACTAATATGAGGGTTGGAGGTATTTAGGAATACATTGGAAGCACCATTATTTCATTGCAAAGACACAAGTTCTCCCAGGTCAACCCTTAGAAATATGTACAAAAGTTTGAGGATGTCATGCAAGGGCACCACAATGAACATATGTAGATTTGTTACTCATTTAAGTGCACTATGTTGAAATCTCACTATTGATTACTCATTAATGCTATAGAATTCTTGAGGAATAGAAGCTCCTTAGATTGATAGAATGGATGCATTAAATGTATTTAAATACCAACACATAAATCTAATTACACCAAACATCTACTTAGTCAAATTAAGGTGGGAAAATGAACGAGGCTACCATACCAAAGTTAAATTTTGAATTTAAAAAATGAAAGGTCATGTCCACAATTGTGGAAATGACCTTGGGAGGGAAAAAAATAAAATCAATGTGAATAATGAATAAGTGGAAGTAGGTGTACAGATAAGTGTAATAAATGCTTAGAGTAAGTGGAAGCATGGGAGAATACACATATAAGGATGAAGCTAGGGGCTAAATGCATGGGAATACATTTGTATAGAAATGGATAAGGGATAGGGGAAGGAACTTGGATTACCACAAGAATGAACCATTTGTTGATATTTACATGCATGAAGATATTGCATCAAAATGGACACAAAACTAAATGGGAAATGACATGGATATTAAAATTTCTCCATTGTATTTTCCCCAATTTTGAGGTGCATGTGAATTCGAAAACGATCATGCTTTTTAAAGTATGTGGCACTCACAAACATGCATAGAAAGTACATATTTAGACATCAAAAAATATGAAAGGGAATCCATATAAAGTAATGGACCCTACAAGGTGTTATCATGTAAGTATGTCCTTCAGTACAATTCCTCCATATGAACTTGCAAAATAGAGGAAATATATGCCTTTTAGTATGCTTCCTCCATACAAACCTACAAAATAGAGGAAATTTATGCAATGAGTAACTTTTGTCTCATAAGTGAAAAGCAGTTACAAAAGAGGAACTTGCTAACCATCTAAGAAATAGAAGCAATTGGAAATGAGTAAAGAGGAAAATTATGCTCGTTTCAAAGATGATAATGGTGTGTTTGGTATGGTAGCCATGGGATGACAAAGTGCTTGGAGCACAAGGCATGTTATATATTGATGCTTTGTTTGGTCATGATAACAAGTCTTTGCAGCACATGTCACTAATTAAAAGCTCAACATAAGAATGTTAGTGGCAATATATGTCCCCTCCAATTGATTGTACCCATAGGGTACATGGAATTGAAGGAGATGGAAAAATTGTACATGATGTAAATATAGTCCATAGATAAAAATGTAAGCATGTAACCATGTGAAGTAATATTAGTAGTAAATACATCATGTGATAGGCACATGCAACATGTAGAAAAATAAAGCATGGTAAGCACATGTTAGTTGGAGATAGGGTCAAGCAAGTAAGGCTTATCCTAGCATATATAATAAAATGGTTATGTGGCCATCAACAACCAAATGAAGTATACAAAGTACTAGAGTAGTATATGCCCCCACTATGGTATCCAAGAGAACAAACACACAATGGTATAAGTAAGGTAGTAAGTCCCTAGATGATGTAGGTAGGAAGATGGTAATGTGTAGGGGAAGGCATGATGCCCTTGGTATATAAGAAATATATATGGTAAATATATGGCTATAAAAGAAAAATGATATAATTAAGGGAAGGCATGATGCACCCAAGTGTAAGGATATAACCATGAAGGTGCAAAGTATAGAGCTCTGTATCATGAAGAGGAAAGCAATGCCACCTCTAACTTGCAGGATGCACCTGAATGGATACACCAATTGTTAGAGAAGAGATCTGAGGAAATGGATCAAATCATTGATTCAAAAGGACAAGGGGAAGAAATATTGAGAACATTTGGTCAATTGGAAGAATCATGTAGTGGATGAGGCTACTTGGGTCAACGCTTCAAATTTGGTGAAATTTGGAATTTTGGTTCCGACATTGCCAAAATGTTCATGAGTTGCACACTCATGGAACATTTTTTTACCTAGTGTGTTTGATGCAGGTGCATTCAGGTGAATGTGCAATCCACATCACCCAAAAATATTTTAGTTTACTTTATTGTTTTGGTTTAATTTTCATTTTGGATTGCAATTTAATTTTGGATATGTGGTCTATGGAGTTAGAGCAAAGTGACATTATTGTCATTTCATTTGACAAAATGTCATTTTTTGATATACATTGTGAAGGTTCGATTGTTCGTTGAGATGATTTTAAATTGATTTCCAAAGGATGGATTAGCACTATGAAATAAATATTGCTTCTTTATTCTACTAGGGTATGGCATATTTTTATTGTTTCATTTCCAAACATCATTAGCTTTGCTATCAAGAAGTAATGGGCACAAATTCTTATTTTCTAGAATGTGAGAGGTTGCACAAGTGAAGCATGATGGGAGAAATCAAAGGTCATTCCTGTGGAGAAGGTGGAGAGGCACCAAATAAAAATGAAGACATGAAAAGGAAAGAACATACCACACAGTGAGAAATAATTGCTAGGTAAACAATGAAATATATAGTAGATTAATAGCATTTTGTTTCCACAGTCCATAATAGTTGGATTCAAGATTTTTGGATAAATTGTGTGCATATTGATGTAAAAATATGCACACAGTTTATTTAGAAATCTTGAAGCCAACTATATAATAGATTGATAGAGGGGGCCACACACATGTGCATAAAGTTTTTTGCAGCACATTAGCATGAAAAGGGGGTTGATGATAAAGGCGGCTTGAGGAATGTTTAAAAACAAGTAGTTGGAACTAAATGTATGCCAATGAAATGAATAAGAGGTCGACATGTATATAAGTAATATGTGTACAAGAAACCAAAAGGGGTTGCACATCATGATGAAGAGTTGAGAGATGCAAACGAGAAAGAATGCAATAAGCAACATGGAGATGGGAAATAAAGAAAAAGGAGAGGAAACAAGGGCTATGTTGGAGAAGGTGTAAAGGAGGATATGCAAGTAGAGAAAAAAATTGATCAGATTAATTAAAATTGCAGAGAAGAATTGGAAGGAGAACCAGTATAGAGCTAGGTGTATAAACATAGGGGTTCTAGGAAAATTCACTGTCAACAATTTACTGTGGGAAAATTCACCGTCATGACAAATTCATCTCAAGAAAAATTCACTACCAGCAATTCACCACTTCGAAAAATTCATCGAGGTGAATTTGTCATGGCGGTGAATTTTCTAGCAGTGAATTGTTGACCGTGAATTTTCTGAGGGTGAATTGCTGGCAGTGAATTTTCCTCATGGCAAACATAGGATGCCTCATGGGAAAAAAAATAAACCAAATTTATTTCATAGCAATTTTATTCGTGTGAAGCTTGGTTTACAATAATAAAAATTGAAGGAAAACTAAATTTTACTATGTGATTACAAATGTTGGAATGAGATTTGTATAATTAAATTAGAATTGGCTACAATTCCATCAGTATGATAAGATTCGTGAAAGTTGAATTGCATTAAGGTTAAATTAAAAACCTCTGGATAGAAATATATAGACTTAAATCAAACCCATGATGGAGACTCCTTTGCACCTATCAAAATGTTAGACAAAAAAATAATAATTTTGCTTTTTTTTGGAGAAAAATGAAATTCTATTTTATAAGTATGTAACACTTAGTAATATTGATTAATAAAATTTATAATATTATGTCTTCTTTAATATTATATATTAATTATATAATGAATGTAGGCTCATTACAAAAACTAATGACCTATATTCAGTTCACTAAGAAAAATAGCAAATATTTTTAGAGAAATATCAAAAAATGCTTTACATGTTCTTATTTCAATGATTTTTTTCAAAAAATGTGCTAAGAGAAATGTGTTTCATAATAATATAGTTCTAATTTTTTTTGTTAGTTTTGATTTAAAAATTAATAATAAATAAAATATTTAATAAGAACATATAAAAATATTCATGTACTAGACATTAGAGTTAATGATATAATTTTCTTAAACTTCTTTTTTTAAAATTTGTAGTGAAAGTTATGTGTTATGGAATAATGCCACTAAATAAAATTTAAAAGAAAGTTGATTGATTTTTTTTAAAAATGATAGAAATAATTCATTTAAATTTTGTTTTAAAAAACTATAGATTGAATCTACACAAAATATCACAAATCATTAGTTTATATTATCCTTAAATTCTTGAACATTTGTTCCCTATAATTAATACAAAATGAAAATGCTAATTTTGAGTGTTCCACTTAGGCCAAAAAGCGGGGCACACTACTATTTTGTAACCCATTATTCAACATTAATCAATGATTACAAAACATTCTTAGAGTCTAGTGCCCTATCCAGAAAAATAGGAGATCACCACTCTTCAATATTAGAGAAAAACTAGTAGCATAACCCTATAATAGACAATGCATATTCCCTCCACTTCAAGCCCTCAATATATAAACTTAAGGAGGCCCATAAAACCACCAAATGAAAATATCATGGGCTCAAACAAGCTTCTAAAATATCATTGTAAGAATTTTCATGACCCACCCCAAGAGAGTGGCCTCCAAAATTAGAATGTAACTCTTCACAAACATCTTTAACTTCCCCCATTAAGTTAGAAAATGTAACTCCAAAGCACTCCTTCATAAGACAATAATTATATCTTACACCCATTTATTTAATAGAATATGCTTTTACAAGTCCACTATTAACCACTGATCAATGCCCCATTACAATACTATTTTGAATTCATTGGATAATTAAAAAATAATTACATGTCACTATCCTCACATGGGTGTCACAATTTTCCAACTCCATAATTTTTGGAACCTACTTAGGAACACATTACTCTTTATCATAGGAAGTAATCCCTCAACTCCTTTTGTAACTCATCATGTTATCAAATTGGTCTTTTAATTCTCTGCACAAAGATTGAAATTCAATAACATATTCATTGATAGGCTCATTGCTCTTTTGTGTGCATTTAGTAAGGTCATTAATAGTAATTTGCAAACATGAAAGTGTTGTAATAATATAATAGAAAAATCATGAAAACACTTAATTAAACTTAAAGGTAGTGAATAAAACTGAATGGAAAAAACTTAGCTAAGAGCACATCATTAAAAAAAACAATACATGCTACTATGAATGACTAGAAATGAACGTTTGAGTTTAATTTTTTATCACATCTCAAATCAAGGATCCACAAATCCTACAGGAAATAAACATGCAACAATATAAAATGTGTGATGTGGAGAATTGCATGCAATAGTAGTATTCTTGTTATCCTTAAAGTTATTTCTTTAGATTTTCTATTTCTTGCACATATGTATCTAAGGTGGCAGTGGAAACAATTGTAGTATTAGTACTGTGGGAAATGGTGATATGGGTGAAGAGGGTTTGGGATGTAAGAGGCATATAAATAAAGGAAAATGAATTGGACATGGTGTGAGAATTATGGGCCATAGTTTGGGATGGGGAGATAGTGTGGGTGGCATGGATAGAGGGTGTAGAAGTAGTGACTATGAAAGCAATGGGAGTGGAAATTGGTGGAATAATACAAAAATGGAAGTATTAGCGGGGTTGATAATACAAAAATGGAAGTATTAGCGGGGTTGATAAAAAGTGGAGTGTAGCCTTTGGGAAGGCCATATCGGGGATTAAAGGAAAAATGGAGTGGGATAGGGACAATTGAGGTATTAATGGTGGTAATAGCTCTATGAAAGTGGTAGGGTTGGGGTTAGAAAATAATACATCATTAAAAGGACCCATTAAGGATTCAAAGATCTTGTAAAAATTTCATGCCATGAAGATTCCCAACTAATGTCTTATAAAAGAGATTTTCCAACTAATTTAAGGATTTCACTTGCTATAATACATCTATCATTAATTGTCTTGTAAGATGGATATGTTGTTGAGCCACATGTGCATCATGATTGGAATATTCTTGGTCACCTATTTTGATCTGAATACAAATACCATCAAAGATATCATTGCTATTAGATTGGGTAGCCATATTAGTATTTAAGTGAGCACTCCTTCCAAGCATAAAAAATATTATGATAAGAGTAAAGTAGCTTGAGATAAAAATTTAGAAATGAATCAAATTTACAAACAAGTGGACACAACAAACCCAAATGCCATAGATGAGAATGTGTCTGAGCTCTCTGCTCGTGGGGTGATTTGTCAGTTTAGGGGTTTTTGGCCTAGCCTCCCTCGGCTGCATTCCTGGATCTCCAATGAATGGGAACCCCTAATTTCTGGTAAAGTTCATATTTTTCCAATGGCTAAGGGGTTTTTTGTAGCTAAGTTTGACAATGCTCAGGACAAAAATATAGTTTTATGTGACAATTTTTTTAGTTGGGAGGACAAATATTTGTTGATGATTAAGCCTTGCATTCAAATTTCAACCTTGCTTCTGAAACCTTCAACAAGATCCCGATTTGGGTGTGGTTGCCTAATCTTCCCCTCCACATTTGGACTAACCCTCTTTTGGAGGAAGTGGGTGAGGCCCTTGGTGATTTTTTGTTGGTAGACGATGAATCATCTGAAATTTTTCATTCCACCTTTGCCTGCATACTGGTTGAAATAGATGTTACAAAAGGGTTGCCTACTAAGGTTTTACTCAAGTCCTCTAAGGGGTCTTGGGTCCAAGCTTTGGATTATGAAGGGATTCCCTTCTGGTGTAGAAGATGTTTTAAAACAAGTCATGCTGCTGCACAATGTGGATTCGAGAAAAAAACTATGAAGGCTACATGGTGGAATGGGGCTTCTCAACAACATTACACGGTTGAGAAGAAATCTGATCAACATAGGAGTTTCTCTGAGGTTGTTGCTTCATATTCTTAGGGTCTTGGGGCATCCCCTCTGGATGTCTCAATTGGTGGGGTTGTTGTGGCTTCCCCTCTTGTGCGTGAGATTGGATCTTTGGCAGCCGGTGCCACAACGTCCAGGTTTGGTGATTCCTCTGTTATGTCTATGTTTGCACAAACAAATAGTGATGAAATCTCTGAGACAAAGGCTACATGCATTCATCTTTAGGAAACTTATGTGCTGGCCTGGCATGATAAGGTAGCGAGTGTGGAAGAAGGCTGGACTACTGTTATGGGAAAGAAAAAATCCTCTAGGCATTCTTTTGACATGGCTCTCTGTTCCCACAAGAATAGTTCTATATGTCAAACTTGACGGGTCTTGTTTGGGGGCTGGCTGCAACCTAACCTTTCTGCAACATTGTTTTTGATTGTAAAGGGTTTCGGGTCCCTTCAAAACCTATTTTTTCCTATATAAAAAACAAACCCAAATGCCAATATATAGGTGGGTAGATTGGACGATAGATGGGAAGTATAAATAAGCACCAAACCCTAAAAGAAAGATATATCATTGAAGCACAAATATGAAAAAAGAGGATCATATTTAAATAAGATTTGAAAATAAAAAATGTAGGTTTGGAAAATGGGCTAATAATGACAATAAACCTTGGGAGGAAAAATAGGTTATGTAGGATTGGACCATTTCATTGAAAATGTAAAATGAAAATAAACTTTCCTTAGCATTATCCTATGCTAATTAAGTAAATGCATTTTGTACCTTCACTTTCCTTAGCATTATCCTATATTAATTAAGTAAATGCATTTAATTAAGTACAAACCAACCTAGATTAATTAATGAAAAAATAGAATTGATAAATCTAATAATTACTATAATTAGTAAAATGCAAAGATGAGTGGCAATTAACACTATGATTGAAGAATGATTTCCTTTGGAGAAAATTCTAGAATATTTTGTGCTTTCTCCGTGAAAGTTTGACATCTCTATCAAATTAATGCCTTAGACTATGCACTAATCCTATGTTTTATCTAGGGTCAAGTCCAATCACTTTGCATTAGGTTCTTGATCATGAATTCATCCCTTGGCTTTGGACTTGACCTTGCACAATTGTATAATTTTCTCCTTTAATCACTTGGGAGTTATTTGTTTGCTTCACTTCTATTAATTTGATGACTAGCGATATTTAGAAAAACCTTGAAAGGGATACTAGTTCATTAAAAGGAGAAATTCTCCTAGGTCAAGCCTCACTAATGTATAATTTTTTTTAAGATAGTAGGCAAGGGCCCAAAAGAAATGGATGCACATTCATTACTCCTTTTAGTAAACCAAATTGAAATATCACTATTGATTTTTCCCCAAAAGGAATGGATGCACATTCATTACTCCTTTTAGTAAACCAAATTTAAATGTGTCACTATTGATTTTTACCTTGACACTCTAGAATGCTTTATAGAATGAATGCAATGAATGTCTTTAAATACTAGCACATAGAATCAAATTGCACCAGATTTATACCTAGTTGGCTTAGGACAAGAAAATAAAGGGGACTAGCTAACCAAATTTAAAATTTGAATTTAAAAATGAAAGGGCCAAGTTGTTGACCATATGTTCTACACTCTAACCACATAAATGACCTTGGGTAGATGAATCATCAAATCAATGTTAATAATGACTAAGTGGAAGTAGGTGTATAGATAGATGTAATAAATGCTCAAAGTAAGTGGATGTGTGGGAGAATGTGCATGCAAGGATGAAGGTGGGGGCTAAATACCAACTAAATACATGAGAGTAAGTATGTATAGAAATGGCTAAAGGTAGGAGGAATGAGCCGAATGTTGCACAAAAATGCATCATTTGTTGATTTGAAGGTATCAGGGAAGGGCTCCAAAATGAATGCATGTAGATTTATTATTCATTTCAGTATACCAAATTGAAATATGTCACTATTGGTTGCTCGTTTAATGCTTTAGAATGCTTGAGAAATGTGAGATTCTTGGATTGATAGAATAAGTGCATTGAATGTCTTTAAGTACTAGCACATAACATCAAATTGTGCCAAATTTATACTTAGTTTCCTTAGAACAAGGAAATAAAGGGGACCGGTTAATCAAATTTAAAATTTTTATTTTAAAAAGGAAAATGTCAAATTAATGACCATAGAGTCTAACCACATATATGACATTGGGTGGATGAACAATCAAATTAACGTGAACAACTAAGTAAAGGTAGGTGTACAAATAGATGTAAGAAATGCTTAAAATAAATGGATGTATGAAAAAATATACTTTACACAAATGAAAATAAAAATTAAATGTATTAAAATAAATGTATATAGAAATAACAGAAAATAAATTCAACTACAAAAAATACTAGAATATTTATTAAAATATGCATATATGAAAATATGATTTCAAAATAAATACCAAAATAAAACAAGTGCCATGTAGTGGCTAGTACTTGCTTTGTAGTATTGTAATTAGAGGTTTGTAGAGTCAAAATAAAATATATGTAAATTTAATGAAGGTGAATAAAACTAAATGTATTTTTTTATTATTAATTATTGTATTTTAGACTTTTGTTTTTTTTGTTTTGTTTGTATTTATTAAACATGAATGTAGAATATATTTGAATATTTATATATCATTTATATTATTATATAATGTATTATAGTATAATAATTTTATCACTTTTATCATAATTATTTGCTTTTTAATAATAATTGAAAGTATCATAGTTGTCATTATGTTTGGTTGATCTCATATTGGTAAATTAAATAAAAGGTAAAAGGAAATTTTGTAATGTGATTAGAAAGATAACAATAACAAAATATCCATCATATAGGATATAATTATGAATGTTATCTTCACAAAAATCTATCTCAAATTTTTATAACATTTATTTTTAAAAATATCAAAAGATCTTGTATATTTTAAATAGCTTTTTTCACAAATAAATATAGTAGTAATATAATTTTAATGTAATGTAGTATAAATACAAATATAATAAAATATTACATTAAAAAAATTATAGTAATATAATATCATAATGAAAATATTATATAATTTAAATATTTTATATAATATTATATAATCTAAATTTCATAATAAAAATATAATATTAATAAAAATCAATTATATTATATAAAAATATTATATATTAAAATTTTAAATATTATAAATATCAAAATAAATCAAATGATTGTAAAAAATGATAACTATATAAATATAAAATTTATGCAACTATATTAATATGGACATGATCAAATCTATCCAAAAGATCTAATATTAATGTTTGAATTCTTTATCTTAAGGGGAGTTTAGTCCATCAGAATAACAATAAAAATTTAGACAAAAATAATATGATTTTGTAAAGTCTGTGTTTTGTGAGGGCTAGTGTAATAATAATTATTAATTAATAACAAGAAGTTTTTTTTTTTTTTGTATTGAACAAAGCAAAATAAATTACAAGAAAAAGCTACCCAGAGTAGTAGAGAAACACCAACCTATACAAAAATTGTACAACAATAAACTAGGAACAACACAACACAACGTTATAAAGGCTATACAAAAAATCAGCCATTACAAACAAGGGACATATTACAAGAGCTGAAAAGCATTTTACAATGATCAACTTCATTGTCCAGCTGAAACTTCACAATTTGTTCTTTGATCTGCTGTAGCTGTTGTTTGGCCCTCTCATCCTTCTTACATATAACACGGATCTGCAAAAAAAGAACAGCCACCTGGAGACATATGTCAGAGTAAAGCCGTAGATTACCAATCACTTGATAATAGCTACTAGAAAATATTGCAGCACATCTATTTTTCCATATTTTTCAAAACATGCCGGATAGAATCAACAATAACATCCTTTTGCATACCAAAACCAAAAATAACTTCTTTCCAAGTCAAATCATGATTAAAAATAGCCGAGAAATTTTGAAAAATATTAAACCATAGCCTTTTAACATATATACAATCCCAAAAAATGTGTTTCAAGTTTTCCACGCTATTACAAAAAGGATAGCTTGCTAGTTGGACCATAATACACTTCAACCTATCCCCCATAGGTGGCTTGCAGTGCAGTATCTTCCAGGCCAACATCTACGAGTCAAAATCTGCATTGGAATGCCATATTTGAGTACTTAACTTAAACCAAACTGTAGAGCTAAATCTGCATTTCCACTTTGGATTCAAACGATTAGCAATATTCCAGCTAGGAATCATCTTCAAATATATATTTTTTAAAGGAAAATGATTGAAATGGCTATATGATAAGCACTTCCAATCTCTAAAATAATAGCAGTCCCTTGAAGTACAAAATTTCATAGTGAGATCCACTGGCACAAGAGATTTAATAAAAATGAACTGTTCATAACAAGAATTCAACCTATATTGCTCCTTAATTTTTTTCCAAGGAGCCCAGTCAAGTAGATCGAAGTCCCATAGATCTTTGAATTGTCTAACTCCCTTTTTAAATAAATAATAGGCTTGCCTTGGGAAACAAATAGCTAGTGGCAAATCATGATAAGAAATTATTTTATTCCACCAAACTGACATTGAAACAAAACTAAATCCAGTTTGCAAGGAAGATCCATTCCAATCTAAGAATTGGCTAACCTTTTGCCAAGCTTTCCAAATAGACTAGAGGGGAAAAGAAGCTCCGAATTTAAAAAAGAAGGAAAAATCATTTTATCCAACCAACAAACATCTTGCCATTTCCTCCTAATAGAAGCTTCTATAATTTGTTGACAGACCAAGATCTTCCATGGTTCATCTCCACTAGCAACCCTAATAATCCATTTTGTAGCAAGGAAAAACCCTTGGGTTTGAGGATCGATAAGCCCTAGACCTCCTTTGTGCTTTGGCTGAATACAATGAGACCATGAAGAAGCAATAAAACCACCATTACCATCCCATCTGGACCACAAAAATTTGTGGATTATTCTATTGAGCTCTTCATAACCTCATTTGGATGGCATCCAACAAGAAGAGTAGTAAACATGGGAAGCAATGAGAATCTTATCAACCCCTTGAATCTTACCCACCAAAGACATAAATTTATTGCCAAAATTGAACAACTTACACTTAATTCTGTTTAAGAACCAAGCCCGCATCTCAGAAAGAGAAACTCCTAAATCAAATGGAATACCCAAATACCTAGTTCTCTCACCATGTTTAATTTTCCTCCATTCATGTGGTATCCATTGAGGCCTAGCAAAGGGCCGAGTCATTAAAAACTTAGTTTTATTATGAGCTATAAGAGAGCCGAATACCTCACAGTACAATTTAACCATTTCCAAAGTGTTGAGCACCTCTTCCTCATAATTATGTAGGAATAACATACTGTCATTAGCAAAGTGGGAGTTAATAACCACTTTGTTTTGAGGAATAGAAATCCCTTTGATGTTTCATTTGATGAGCTTTATGCAGAAAATAACCCAAGGCATTTGTTGTAAGAACATATAAAAAGGGAGAAAGAGGACATCCCTGTCTTATGGAATGCTGTAAATCAAAGGAAGCTGACATCTTCTTGTTGACAATCAAATGAGCATTAGCATCTTGGAACAACATTTGAACATGCTTTTGAATTTTAGGACCAAAACCCAGCCATTGAGGCATTTTAATAACAAGAAGTTGGTGTGACCGACAAAGGCCAACAACTTCACCTCATCCTTTGCACTATTTTTTTCACCTGCTATGTTGGCAATAAACAGTAACGGTGAATTATGTAACTCTGTAAAATGTCTCCACTTGCTGGCAGTAGATTTATTAAGATTAATTAATCATTTGGGCTCCACAGACAAATAGATTCACTAGTGACGTGATAGATTAGAACAAAATTGAATTATAATGGCAACTTGGAAACTTTGTGTTTAAAGCGGAACATGTAGTTTCTATCATTTTAGCAAAAAAAAATAGACAAAATAATAGTTCAAATTTCTGAAAAATAGGTAAAATAATAGTTAAAAGCTAACTTATTAATAACTACTTAAAGTATTGCCTAAGAGCAAGTACTAATAAAATAATAATAACAATATACCTTAGACATAATCTCACCCTATTTGACCAATACACCTCCTTTATTACGTGGAAGGTGTGTCCCTATTTGAGTTCCTGGAACTCAATTTGTTGCCAACGATTGAAAAGCCTTGAGAGGCTCTGGAAGGGGGTGAAATGAATCTCAGCCATTCATCATTTTTTGCCAATTTTTCCACTATTTTTAGTTGCGTTTTACTTCTTTACCTACCGCTATTGGTTTCCACTCCTCCAAACTCTTCCTCGCACATTGACCTTTTGCTTCTATTTGACAAGCTGCACCTTGAAAATAAGGTTTCAAAAAGGGTTTTAGAGTATGTTTATTAAAATTAAAATAACGGCCAAGATCTTAATAATGAGCAGAACGAGAAACTGCCAAGATCTTAGGGTTTTAAAGTATGTTTATTAAAATTAAAATTATGTTTATTATTATTTATGAGATTAGAAAACAATAGAACGGGAAACGAAATATCCCATTGTTTGAGGTGCTTTCCCCTTTCCTTCCACCGACTAACAAGTTTTAGAATACAAAACAAATGTGAACATGTATGATTTGGTCAACAACTATTATTTTTGTTTATTTTAAACTTTTGGTGGTAGGTATAAGAAAATTTGGGAGTAAAAGAATAATATTTCTTTTAGCTGGAAAATCTATAGTATTAATCATTTTTATGTCAATTAAAAAAATAAAAAAAATGTTTAATTTATAGTGAAAGTAATACTTCTATATATCTTTTTTTTTTTTTTTCAAAATATTTAATATCATTTAATATGCTTTTTGGAATTGTTTTTATTATAATTGTATTTGTTAAAAAATTAGGTGTTAAAAATTATAATGATTTATTTTAGTGAAATTATTATTAAATTTTTTAGCATTCTTATTTCATAAGCAATATTTTTATTATATTATTTTTTTTATATAAATTATTTTGGAGATAGGAGATGGTATGAATCAAGCATATTTTGTAACTATTTTTTAGTATTTCAAAGCATTCTAGATTATATCTAAATTGATATTCAACATTCCAAAGTTTGGAAGATTTGCGCTATTGTTGAGAGAGTTCTTTAGTTTTCAATTATTTTGTGGATTCCAATTTGTCTTCTTCTTTAGATTTCAATTACTTTTTTGATATTGTAAAATGTAAGAATGATAGTAAGTAACAATAATTTTGCAATTAGTTGAGATTATTATTCTTCATCCTCACTTTATGACTTAAAATGATTCTTTTTGTATTTTAATCAGAATAATTTGTAATATTAAGTTAGAACCATCAAGATCTAAAGAAAACTAAAAATAAAAAAGCAAAATTAGAAGGGTCTCTATACTCTTAAGATATTGTTATCAAACAACAGGACTATTGCCTTTATCTAATAGCTAATTTGTAGAAAAAAGTTGGCCGGTTATTTTACATTTTTATTTTTTTGTACATCTTTTAAAACATTCATGTTTTATGTTTTTAAAATGTGAATAATGTTGAATTTTTGTTATGCATTTTTTATTATTGTTTGGGGCCACATTCTTCAAAATTATAATTGTAGAAAAATTAATGTTCTTAAAATATTTGAATTATTTTACTTTAAAAATATTGCATTTTTTTTATTATTGTTTAGGGCCACACTTTCTTCAATTTACAATAGTAGAAAAATAAAATGTTGCTTTAAAGATATAAATTATTTTTTAAAGATATTAGAGGTAGATCTGGTGTATATATTTACATGGAAGGGAATCTCTTTATTTGAGGTGTTGAAGACAAAAGGGGTTAGAAAAAGCTTTAATCAAATTTTTTCACATTGTTTTTGTGATCTTTTATTGCTTTCCTTAAGCTATTGGTTCAAGCTCCTCCAAACTCTTACTCTCTAGTCTTGACCTCATGTATAAACAAATGTATGCAAAAAATAAACCACATTTATGCAAAAAAAAATAAACCACATTTATGCAAAAAAATAAAACCACATTTTTCCTTGCAGCTATTGGTTTCCGCTCCTCCAAACTCTTACTCTAAATTGCTTGCGACCTCATGTACTAGAAACAAATGTATGCAAAAATATAAACCACATTTATGCAAAATAAACCACATTTTTCCTTGCATGCTATTGGTTTTCCGCTCTCAAACTCTTACTCTGCAGTGCTGACCTCATGTACTACACAAATGAACCTCTTAGCATTACCCATTGCAAACCAAAGGTGCGATTGCTAGTTTTATCTCTCTTACAAATCTGTAATGGTTTTAAAAGGTCAAAGGTATGGGTTGAGAGAGGCTCGAACTCTCGACCTCAGGATTCCTCAACTTTAGCTATGAGACCTACGCGCTAGCCAACTGCGCCACCACCCCACGTTGATGCCTATTTTCCCACTGTCTTATATTATCTAATCGCCTTGCTGACAAATTCTTAAATACCTTTCATATAAAGTCGGGGTTAGCGAGACATTTCTTCTTCATCCCCACGATAAGATTAGAGTTTGTTGGTTATACATAAATACTTAGTCTATTGAAAAAAAATCTTAACATCAAATAATATTTGTTGATGTAATATGCTTATAATAAAATTACTCAAGTGAGTATGGGAAGATTAGTAGATAAGTATAATTAGATATTAAAATTTAGGTTGAAATTTAAGGTTTTATGCTTTATGTATTGTAGTATATTCTAATGTGATATGTATTAAAACAAATTAAGATATATAGTAAGTATAAATTATTTTTTAAAGATTATATATATACATATCAATATATATAAGATTATATAATAATATACTTTAACGATTTATATAATGTTATAATTTATTTCTTATTTGTTATTCTAATATTATCAATTTTTAAATTTTCCTTTTCATATCATTCATATATCACTTATATATGTATTATATTTTTGCATATATCTCATATATTTTCTACAATTCTTTATTCTCATTCATATAATTCATGTTTTTATCTCCCACTTTTCCTTTCCTTATATAGCCTTTTTATGATGCCCCTTCTTTATATTTTTTCTAATAACTTCTTGTTGGTGTGAATAAGGTGTTTTACCTAACTAGTTCACCTAGTAGGTCCTATTCACATGTTAAGTTTACTTAGGTTGTAGGAATCTTTGTAGAAGTCATAGTTGGCATTACATCTTATCTTATCTTATCTTATCTTATCTCTTTTATTTCTTGTGTCTTAGGTCATTTAATGTTTGTTGTCTTATGACATATGATTAAGACACTTGGCATGATCTTATTTAATCCTATGTCTTATCTTGGCTATATAACCAAGGGGTTCTCATGTGTAAATCAACAATCATAATACAATTGAAATCTATCATTTTCAATTTGCATCCTTTGATATAATATAATTATTCTCTCATAGCCAATCTCTCTTGTACTTTCATAGAAGTTCCTAGATCTTGGGTGGTTAAAATCTTCAACCAAATCTTGCATGGTATAGAGCATTCTATACCAACTCTTACACTTCTAACCACTCATAATAACTCTCTTCCCACAATTTTACCTATTTATGATATTTATCCCATTTATAATTTATTTAGGTATATTATGGTGTATTTAAGATATACATTGTGTTGGGCACCAAAATTTCTACTATAACTAGTTTCACTTATCCATTCACATAACTCCAATTACTAAGGGTAGTAATTAGAGTTATTAATTGGAGTTATGTGAATGGATAAGTGAAACTAGTAGAAATTTTGGTGCCTACAATGTATTTTAGGATATGACTTACAACTCTATAATTTCATTTAAATGCATGATTTTATGAATATATTTAGGTGGTGCATTTAAATGAAATTATAGTCATACTTTTTCATTGTAAGTCATATCATATCCTAAAATACATTGTGCTAGGCACCAAAATTTCTACTTTCACTTATCCATTCACATAACTCCAATTACTACCCTTCTAAGATTATTTAAATAAACTGTTATTTAATAATCTTATGTATTTGATTGATCATTTATTGTATTGTGGTATTAAACATTCACTTAGTGTGAGGCATCCAAAAAAGCCATAGGGGATAAGAACCTATAATGCTCCATGTGCAATCATTTTAAGAGAAGATAATTAGTGAATCTTGATACTAATTGATATATAATTGTTAATTTTTTTGGCCAATGTTTGTATTAATTAATATTAGTATTAGGTTATTGATGATAGCACATAAGTCACAATAGAGGGTAAATAACTTATGATTTGCGTGAAAAACTCAATATAGTTCAAGTGAGACAAAGAGATGTCAATAGATATGCCAAGTATTAACTATTTATCCTTTGTTACGACCTACACACTATAATTAAAGTACTAATACCAATTCATACAAAGATTGATCAAAAGTATTCAAAATTTCTATTAATTTCAATATCAATCACTAATTATCCTCTTATAATTATTAAACACATATATATAGGTTCATTTCCTCAAGCATTTGAGCCATCCATCTAATGTCTTACCAGTTAGTGCTGCTTTCCTTATTTATTAATAAGAATGACCCCCCTTTATGCCCTCTGTCCCATACTTCATTCTTGCAAAGGACAAAGCTTCACATTAATATTGGGGAGATTGAATTTAAATTCAATTTCTAGTAACATAAAAAATCTCTTTAATTCTTACCCAAAGACATATGTATGCTTCTAGTTGTGTCATAGGACTCCTTATGGTGCTTCTAAAGTAACACAATTTACCACAATGTTGGTGTTCTCTTCTTAACAATCATTGAAAATTTGACCAACCCTAGATTGACTTGAATAAGTTTGATGAAAAAATGATGATGTCAACTGCCAAAATATTTTAATTTGTTTTCAGAAGACTTCACTTATGTGGTTGAGTCTTTCATGTAGCAACATTCCATTTACATGTAATGGTGTATTGAAAAGTGTAATGAAACTCAATTTCTCAAGTTTAAAATGGATTTTTTTGGAAAAATTCAATAAAATATAAGGGATGTAATCTTTGTATAAATAGAGAGGGAGAAATGTTATTAACTAATTTCATATCAAATACTTTGCTTGAAGATAAAAATAAACATGATACATGGTGAAGGCATGTGTTGTTGAAAACATAATTGCGAAACTTGGCGATTGCCTCCAGAATTGTGAGTCAAGTTGGGGCATGACTAGATCGCTCAATTACTTGGTGCTTAGTAATGAAAAAGACTTGCTATGATATTTTTTCCCAAAAAATACTTGCAAAAATCACTAGAAATCACTAAAAAACTTGTGATATGCATGAAATGTTTTTCAATGCCCTTTTAGATTCTAACGAATTTTCTTTTCTATGCTCAAAGAATGTGCCCATGAGTTGTATTATTTCGACTGTTGTTCACACAATATGTGACAAATGAGGATTGTTTTTACCATTTTACCTTGAGTATCAATTTTTTTTTTTTAAAATCTCAAATTGTTTTCACTGGAACAATTTTATTCCCCCATTACAATCATTATTTTTTGTTTTGGGTTTCAACTTTCGGCATTTGAAGCTATATAAAATTGGCAGTATTTGATATTTTTACGTTTATTGTATGTGTACTAACATTGAGAGTTTTATTCCTTGCATCACTAGAACATGCATGTATTGATAGAGTTTAGTTTCTTTCCTTTTTGAATATTGTTTATCCCTTTGGTAGCTATAATATTTCCTATACTTTTTTAGAAACATTATAATGAGATTAAAATCTATGACATTAGCTTTTTTTTATTATAATATTGATGATCTATTAAGGGGCCTCATCCTTATGCAATATAGTTAAAAACATCAAGAACATGCACAAATTCTTGTGTAAAGTGCAAACCCATGCAAGTGTGACAAGTTCAACCCAAAGATAATAAAGGCCAACAAGAGAGCTCTGTACAAGTAGTACCCAAAGACACCAAAAAAACTACCAAATTTATGTTTTTCTTAGTTGTAACAGGTTAGAGATGATCCCTATCTTTACCTTTACTTTTAGAAAATTGGCAATAAAAAAAGGATGTACGTTTAGGGGGAATAAAGAATTTTATAGTTGCCTAGGATGGTGTATGTAAAAAGCAATGGAGTGATGCTAAGAAGTAGGATATGCCATCATGGGCCATGACTTACTATTTTAGGGACAACCATGTGCTTTATTTTTTTTACTAAAACCCTTGTTTTAGAGTACAAACTAAAAAATGACCCTCATGATTCGTTGGGTTTAAAATTTATTTTTAAGGTATTTTTTTTAGTTTAAAGCCCTATGTTTCACAAAGTTTCTAGGATGGCCAGGGTTCGGCCCTATTTTTTTGGGATGGCTATGGTACAAAATATATAATAATTTATTAAAAAATATATAAGAAAACATAAAAAATAATAGAAAGCATTAATCTAATTTATATTTTTAAAGTACAAAAATTAGGACCCTTAATTTCTTTGCCATTTTCATATGGCTTTGTCAATTTGTCCTAATGGGGAAAAAACTATCCCAAACCCCATATTACACCCGACATGGTCGAGCTTGGGGTGGCTACTAGTATTTTCCTATTCTCAAGTTTGGGGAAGAGATACGCTTGCATACAACCAGAATGGTGCAAAAACTGTCCCAAACCACTTAGTTCCCCTTTACGACTTTTGATTAAGTTTTGTAGTTTTAATGTCGAGGGCATCAAAGAAAACAAAACCTGTTTCATATGGCTTTATCAATTTGTCCCAATAGGGAAAAACTGTCCCAAACTCCATATTACACCCGACATGGCCGAGCTTGTAGCGACTACCAATGTTTTCCTATTCTTAGGTTTGGGGTGTGCCAAAATGGCCCAAAATCTATCACAAACCCCTTAACCCTATTACGAATTTTGATTAGGTTTTGTAGTTTTAATGTCAAAGGTGTCATAAAAAGAAAAAAAACTTGTAAAGATTAGTAGGTAAAAGGTTTTACCTAAACCCCAGAAACCACAAATAACCCTTACTTAACAAACAGTAACAAACTAAAAACTCTATCATTAAAACTACAAAACTTAATCAAAAGCTAAACGATTAACTTATCAGGAAACATAAAAAAAGAATTATCGAAGCATCTGTTGAAAGATATATCATTGAAACGTAGAATGCCAAATGATAAAAAAAACCTAGTTTCCAAATGTTTTTGTAGCCGCAATCTTCGACCAGTGACCCTCTGAATGCTATCAATTCACTTGAACGTGCAAAATGCTCACGCCCATTTCTCTTTTTGCTTTTATAACCAAGGTATTCGATCAAAAACTATTCGGTCAAATAGGTTTCAACTGAAACCTATTTGACTGAAACTACCTAACCACATAGGTGCCATGTCGCCACCACATGGTTTCGGCTGAAACCTACTTGGCCGAATCCATTCTAGCTAAAATTAGTTGGATATAGAATTTGTACATTTGACCCAAAGTGTGACACAAGTTTGTACTTTTACCCATTACTTTGGCCAAAGTTTTGAAATAAAACAAACACTTCCATATGAAATGTAGTTGTGAGTTCACACACCTCTAACTCGACTTGGAAATGACCTTTTGCCTAAGCTTTAACACATGGTTGATTGGTTTGACTATTTGTCTAACTTATCATAAGAATTTAAGATCAATAATGTATAACTTTCTCTATGGTCGATAAATGACTAAATTCATGGAAACATTTTCCTAACAATGAACAACTATATTGCATACTCACAACATCTTGAATTTTGGCTATTGCCACTTGTTCATAAGTTTTTGTATTTATTTCTAAGAGTGAACTACTCTCCTATTTCATACACAATACTTTTTAGATTTTGTTTGCAATTTATAGTGTTTTCAAATAATGACACTGACTCAAGACACCTTGTCTTTCTCATGAGTTGTTATCAACTCAAGACAAATTGACCTATAAATAACTCAATCTAATAATAAAAAAAACACTCCTAATTTAAGCTTAAGTGAATAAAGTAATAAGAGACCTAATAATTAATTAATGATTAAGGGTGATCCCACAATGGTGGTTTTTACATAATTTTTAGCCAAGTGGACACTAAATTTTTAATGTGGCTTCAAATATTTCACATCCCAGGGAACCTACTTAGGGGCCAAGCTTAGGTAGAGAATTTTGAAGATGATGCAAACTAGAGTCTACGTCACATTTTGTCTGAGAGATTCTAAAATATTTTTTTTCAAATTTTTTTGGAATCAAATTGCACCTCTTTTCCATCTCCCCACAAAAATTGGTTTTCATAAAACAACATTTTAAAATTAGCCTTACAAAGGTATAGCAGCATTACTTTTCCATGAAGGGATAAAAAATTCAAATTCTCTTTTGCAAAATTTAGATTTGTAACTCCGATATCTAATGCTTCCACTTGGTTAGATAGTTTTTTATTGAATATTTTTTCTTTAATCAAGTTTCAAAGTCAAACCAATTACAATTTAGACATAGAGCGACTGTATAACACATAACTTTTTTTGTGTATATCGAAATTCATTTTTTTTTTGTTGGACCAAGGATGTCATTATCTAGTGCACTCATATTTAAATTTTTTTTTTTGATAATCTGCTATTTTTCTACATGTGCAGAATAGAGACCTTCATTTTCGATGAAAGACCTATGTTTAATAAAACTAAAAACAAATACATAATAAAAGAACCAAAACATATGTAAAATTTATATTCAAACATTGGATAGCTAGTTCTGAGGGACTACTTGGTTTGAGTTGGACATGAATATTCCCCATTTTTGTGTCCCTCAACTTCGAACTTCAAAGCACAGTAAAAGAATTTGTTTTGTGTGAACAAGGTCAAAAATTAGGGAAAAGGGGAGTTCACTAGCGAACCAGGTTCGTTGTCCCCTTCAATACATGTCATTTTTTCCTTTTTTTTGTTTTTTGGTGGAAATATGAATTTAATAATTAATGGGTTCGCTCAAACCCTAGTTTGGTCGAACCCCTTTTTGGTTCGATCGAACTTGTAGGTTCATTTGAACCCCTAAAACCATTATTTTTGCCATGGGGTTTGTTTTCTCCAGTTTTTCCTTCCTCCATCAAATTGTAAGCCACTGGCAGAAGCCACTTATGAGTGGTATCAGCGTTAATCACAATTATTCCAACAATATTGTGTGTTCATTTTAAACACAATATACATAGAGTTTCTATGAGTGATTTCTTTATTTGAAAGCACATATAGAAGATCTTTTGAAATGTAGTTGTAGGAGCTCATTTTATTCAAGGAGAACCATGACATGGAAAAGGCCTATCATGTGGGTTTCTTATTTTGGAACTTATTTTTCTGATTAAGTACAATGGTCTTTTATTGAGTTGTACATGTAAGTTACCTCCAACTCAATGGGTCTCTTATGTAAAGATTAGAGTGATGATTATGGACCAATAATGATATGATTTTGTTCTAAGATTGGATGAAACCCTTGTATGTAGCGACAAGGTTATGTGGTAAGCATAATTGGAGAGATATTTATGTTCATTTAGGCTAGTATTTGAGGGTTGGAGACTATGATAGACCTAGTAATAAACATTTTGCTCATATAACAAAAGGTTGATTAGGTAATTATTGTTCTTTAGGCACACCTAGTGTACCAAAAATTGTTGGTGTTTAAGTTTGCACTCTTAGTACAAACCTACACTCATGCGAACAACAAGCATGAGAAGCTTGCAAATGTGGGATCTAGTTTGTACTTGACAACATCTAGGATTGAAAAGTTTGCTCTTAAGTTTTTAATAAGCTCTTAGAAACACTTATAAGTTAAAGAGAAAAAATAACTAAAAAAATGTAAAAGACAAATAATCGAAACAAATGATTAGAGACCATTCACTAAATGAGATAACTATGTTTCAACCATGATAATTACATAACAATAATCAACAGATTTGTAGCTTAAAAATTTATAATATAAATAAATGACCATCCAAATGAATAAATAGAAAAAAAACAAATTAGATTACACTGTATAACTATAAATTCATAAACAACAAGATCAACGTAAGATTACTAAGATCACAAAATGAATGAGAAAATAATAATTCTATAGAACTTGCATAGAATTGGTATCCCGAGTACATTATGATTGGTAAATGAGTATAGAGCTCATTTATACAAAACTAAAACTACTTGAGAAGATGATGGGACATGGGGAATTAGTGCCATGATATGAGAGAGGCGCACTCATAAACTTTACATTAAAAATGGCCACTACCACTTTAGATCACCCTTAAAAGATCCAAGCCGTCCATCTTTATTGTTTTGATTGAAACTTGAAAGTGACAGAATGCCATTGATTTTTGCAAACTAACTCTTTAGGGATACCATCAACCGTTGATTTAAATTGGAATCAAATGGTTTCAAATTATTGATCTTGCCCTAGAAAATAAACTTCCCGATTTACATAAGCTTACCATAACTGCTAATAGAACAAAGGGCCCATAAAGTAAAATGGCCACCTCCACTTTGGAAATTTGTATGAATTGTAAGTCCTGCTATATGACAGAACAATGCATGATGAAGAGGACTTTGACATAGAATAGAAGGGGCTAATGAAGGAAGAGGTATATGGGAAGCAAATGCTTTACTTTGTCTGTGTTTCTCTATTTTGATTAGAAATATATTTTCTTTGAAGTCATAATTTTATTCAAATAAATTTGATGGGTTATTTTCATTTATGTTTTCGTCATTTTTTCTTAAACATGAAATGTAGAGAGAGTTTTATTAAACATAAATATGCTGTGTGATGTTGATTATGTAAAATTTTAATGTATAAGGACTATATTTATGCTTTTCAAGAATTTTATTTATTTAACTAATTACATGTATATAAATATTGTTGTTTCTCTTTCAAATCAAATAAAAATTTATAAGTGCTAGTTAGTTAAACTTTACTCATATAAGAAATGAACAATGATAATAATAAAATTGTAATCTTGTCTGGAAATTGCTGCATCATTAAGCTCAAATTCATGCCTCCTATACTGTGACCTACCAATATTACCTGCACCCAACACATTAAAATCAGATGGAGTTCAAATATATTCTACTGAGAAAAGAATATAGCAGTGGTGCACAGATCCTACTTTTTGGTGGGGAGGAAGAGAGTTGAACAAGTGGACAAGGGGCTGATTTATGTCGGACCATGTTTGAATTTGATGGGCATCCAGTGTGTGAATTCCACAGGAAGCAAGATCTATTGCAGTGGCAACATGGCCGGCCTTTCTGAGGAGAGGGAGGAGTTTGTACCAACACCAGGCTCCATGACAGGCTCTGTGAACCAGCACAAAGTGTGCCTCTGCCTTTGCCTCCATCACTGATTGCCTTCAATGAAGTGATACTAGCACAAGACTTCACTTTAAAGGGAGAATAAATACAATAGGAAAATTATTTATTATAATAGTTTTAGTGAGCATGTTTCAATAGTTGTTATAGTATTTGTTGGAATCAATAGTTGTGACTTTAAAGTTGTTAGTGTTGATGATGATGACTATCCATAATTGAATGAAATGTATTCTTTAGATCTAAAAAGTAACAAATCATGTGATGCCACATCAGTGCACCAATAAAATATGGCTTAGTGCATAATTATTTGTCTCACTTTTTTTGGGACCTTTTAGGACACATTGACAAAAGCACGCTGATGTGGCATCATATTGGATGATGTGGTTTTGAAACCTTAGTTATTTGCCAAAGTAAGCTGCTGTAAAAAATTGAGAGTATTTGAAATTTCCACGTAATATTTTGAGAAGCATGAAGTTGGAGTGCTCAATTATGGTATCCTCTCCACTATAAGAGATGAGGAGTGGTCAGTTTGAAAAACTATTTTTCTGGTGAATGCCTATTTTAGCAAGACAAATATTTATCCCTTTTTGGTATAGATAGAGAATAAAATTAGACAGAATGATATTACCGTCCATATTGACTTTGAATAATGTTTAAATAAAATGATATACTTAAATTTTTCAATGTCTATTTAAGTAGAACAAATATTTATCATTTTTTGATATAGATGAAATGTAAAATTAGAAAGAATGATGTTTAAAATCGAGCCCTACACTTCAACCATCCATATTGACTTTCAATAATGTTTAAATAAAATGATATATTTCAACTTGCTCAATTTTCCAATTATGTATCAGCCACAAAATTAACATCCAAATAAAACAGATGGCACCTAAAATTATATTTAAACTTTTAACCAGGCGAATGGTTATACTTTCGGTGGGCACTGGGCAGTCCAAAAAGCTAAGGATATTACTGGATGGTGAAACATTTTTTTGACTGTGCCACAATATTTTTTCGATTGTGAAAGCCACCCTTTTTCACCGTGAAAGCCAGAATTCCGTCCCGATGGACTCGTCGGAACTAATTAGCCCATAACGCTATATTTTGCGCGGGCTTTTAACCGGAAACCTGTCTCCTGCCCGGTAAACTTCGCCAGAAAGAATGCATATAAAATTATAATATCTTTGTTCTAAATGCATTCAAATCGAATCAAATACGGTCTCGGAATCAAATCAGATTTCGAGTGGACGATCAAATCAGATGTTAAGCAACCAATATTTTGTTTGCAAACATGTTGTCTCCAGATCAAGAATCCGATATTTTTTATTTACTTTTCACAGCAGCTGTACAGAGATCATTTTTGGTTCGTCCGATTTTTCACTAATACCTGCTTTGGTAGAGTTCCAGAATATTTTTTCCTGCAAACTCTGCTCATTTATTCTCATCGGCATTGTTAGCAGCATGGCACAATCTGTCCAGAATCTTGAGGTAAGTCACTTGTCCTGGTTTCAGTTAGTGTTTTCTTTGGAATCTGTACGCGGTAGGATAATTAGTACTGAAATAATAATGTTCTCAGCCCTTGATGGTTTCGCTTTGTGGAATTTTGCAGCTAGTAATGAAACTCATAACATTTTACTTCCCGATACGAATCTTTGAACTTGCAAAAGAATTGCTATTCCCCAGGACAGGTGTTGAGTACAGGTATCTGTGTTACAACTTAGGGTTTGCTGTCTGTAAGAACATACCCACATAATAAAATAACAGCAAGCAAACAGGGCAAAACAGAGTTTAAAACAATTGTGAAATCGCTGAAAGAAATTATATTGATCTAGCTTGCTTACATACAATTCAACAACTTACTCCAACACTGGTGTTGTTCACAATGGATAGCTTGGATAGCCTCGTATTTATATTTAGAGCCTCTAAGATCTAGAAACTTCTTATTTTCTATATATATGTAAAACTGGAATGTTCTTTTTCCTTGAACATCTTCTAGTTGCTTCTAGTTTCTAGAAGGTTCTAGTTCTTCTAAAAACATCTTGTAACTTTTCTAGACAATCATATTTCTTAACATCCCCCCTTAAGATTGGATAGAATTTTACGAACAAGATACAAAGAAGAGGGGAAGATACAAAAGATAGGGGAATATTATACTACCACCCCCCCTTAATGTTCACCTGTAACATATCAAACATTTTTTCACAATTTCAAAATTTGGCTTCAATCATACTCTTAGTAAATACATCAGTTGTTTGTTTTTCACTTGGACAATATTTTCTTGAACAAGATCTCATTTATAGTGTACATCAAGTTCAATATATTTTGTGTTTGCATGAAAAATTGGATTGTTGGCAATCCATATGGTACTTTGATTGTCATAGTACAAAGTAGTAGCAACATTTTGGGAAAAACCAAGCTCAAATAGAAGATTTCGGATCCAAAATGCTTCCTTTCTTGCTTCTTTTGTTGCTCTATATTCTATTTCACATGAAGACAATGATGTAGTTGTTTGCTTTTTGTTGCTCCATATAATAGTGCTTGATCCAAGTTGAAAAACATAACCACATGTAGATTTTATGCTATCTATATCACCTCCCCAATATGAATCTATAAATCCAACCAAAAAATTGAGGACTTTTGGCCATAGTAGATGCCATAGTGTAGTGTCCCACAAACATACTGCAATATCCTTTTTGTAGCCAACCAATGATTTTTTTAGGTTCCTGCATAAATCTCAATACTTGATTAACTGCAAAACAAATGTCTAGTCTAGAATGAGTTAGATAAACCAAGATGCCCACAAGTTGCTTGTATAAAGTAGCATCTACCCTCTTGCAAGTACATTCTTTAGTAAGCTTGATTCCAGATTGAAAGGGAGTAGAAGTTGGCTTGCACTGAGCTAGCATGTTAAACTTTTCTAAAATATCCGAAGCATATATTGATTGGCAGAGGAACAATCCATGATGTAGTCTGCAAACTTGTAAACCAAGAAAATAGTTTAATTCTCTCAAATCACTCATATGAAATGCCCTTTTATGTTTTAATTTTAAATCATTAATTATCTCAATATTTGGTCCAACAATAAGTAAATCATCTACATAAAGTGCAACAATAATAATCTCATCTTGGACTTTCTTCACATAAAGATTTGGATCAGATCTACACATTTTAAATCCATGAAGTTGAAAGTATATGTCAATCTTTTCATTCCATGCCCTTAGTGCTTGTTTTAAACCGTAAAGTGATTTCTTTGATCTATAAACAAGGTGAGGATGTTGTTCCTCTACAAAACCAAGTGGTTGATTCATGTATATTTCTTCAACTAAATCTCCATTTAAGAAAGTATTTTTAACATCCATTTGATTAACATGCCATCCATGACTAGTAGCCAAAGAAAGAATAATTCTAACTCTGCTCATTTTGATGACAAGAGAAAGTTTTTCTTCATAATCAACACCTTTCTTTCGATTGAATCCGTTAACAACCAATCTAGCTTTGTATTTTTCTGTGGCTCCATTAAATTTGAATTTTCTTTTGTAAACCCATTTGCAACCAATAGCATTCTTATCTTTGGGAAGGGGCACAAGTTCCCAAGTTTTATTCTTTAGTAACACATCATATTCCTCTTTTATGGCTTTCTCCCATTCTTTCTTCCCTCTTGCTTGCTCATACGAGATTGGGTAATTTATTTGTAAGAAAATTTCCATGAGGGCACTGCTATTCCTTCCTTGGATTTTTGAGCGTTGTCTATATATCTCTTCAATACTCTTTTTATTTTGTCTTGTTGTCCAAGTTCTTTTTCATCACTACTATTAGTTATATCATCTTTATTAGTAGTAGCACTCTTATCATCCTCGTTAATAGAGTTTTCATTTTTTTGTAAAATATCTGAAATGTGGAAATCATTTGTGGTTGTAAGTTGTGAATGTTCATCTGAAAAATTTACATCTCTGCTAATAAAGATCTTTTTTGTTTCCAAATCATACAATCTATAAGCCCATAAATAAACACGATTTTTTGGTTCTAGCTTTTTTATGTTTTCTTCTAGGATGTGAGCCCAAGCAATGCACCCAAATATTTTAAAATACTTGATGTGAGGCTTTCTTCCACTCCATGCTTCTTCAGGAGTGACATTTATGAAGGCTTTGGTGGGGATTCTATTCACAATATGTGCAACATAAGAGACGACCAATCCCCAAAATTTATTATGTAAACTTTTAAAATGCAACATACAATGTGCCATTTCTAAAAGAGTTATATCCATGCGTTCAACTACATTTTATTGAGGGGTATATGCAATTGTTCTTTGTACCTTAATACCATATTTTTTCACAAAATGATTCAAATGCATAATTGCAATATTCACCCCCATTGTCTGTCTTTAGGCATTTAATTCTTTTTCCACTTTGGTTTTCAACTAATGCCTTAAACCTTTGGAATATTTCAAGTACTTCACTTTTCCTTTCAAGAAAATAAGCCCATACTCATCTATAATCATCAATAAAAGTGAGAAGGTACCTAACACCTAAGATGGAAGAATATCTCAATTTACGTAAATCACTATGAATGAGTTGTGGTTGACTTGCTCTCCACGCTCTTCCAAAATCAAAAGGATCTCAATGGTGTTTACCTAACACACATCCTTCACATATACCTTCAGATGTTGAAATCTTTGTTAATCCTCTAACCAGATTCATTCTAACATGTCTTGTAATTTTCTATAATTTGTATGTCCAAGTATAACATGCCACAACTTTGATATATAATCACTTTGAGAAAAAAACACAGGAGAGTGTGTATTTATCATCAACAAATCCAACAAATAATGGGTTTTCTTTTCAATTGTTTTTCTACACCTTCATTTCTAGAAATCTGGTTAGAACCACCTTTATTTCAAAATTTATTTATCCTTTCCAATTCTTCTTTCCATCAACATATCTAGAAAATGATTTACCCTTAGCTGCATACACATGATTCTTCTTAATATAACCTTCTGTAATAAGATGAGCCTCTTCATCTAAAACCAACTTACAAAATTGATCAAAAGTTTGTTGGGGGGTATTAGGATTTAACTGAATAACCCCTTTCCTTGATTTTTTGAATACCTTGTAAGGTTGAAGAAGCTTACTTTCAACAATTGTAATCAACTAAAAATCCATTTTTGCATATTCAACACCTATTTTCAAAATTAGTTGGGCCTATGTTCACCAATTTTTCTTCTATGATGAATACACTAGCAATATCTGCATCTTTATAATATTTTTCTAAACTTTTTCATAGCCTATTGGATCATCAACATCAACAAACCTTCTATTAAGATTGAGACTCAAGACTTTACCAATAATTCCTCTAGCTTGCTTCAACTTGAATAAATCCATAACTCCTTTTCTTTCTTTTGTTGATGTTTTCCAATCTATTTATTCATTATACTCCATAGAGCTTTTTCTCTCAAAAAAGCCCTCAAACAAATAAATTAAAGCACTTCAAAGAGTATCTTCCTAATAAAATATCAATTCAGTAATATGTT